>WBMZ01008570.1:0-38498 GCA_013400975.1 Atrichornis clamosus | reverse complement strand
TAGTTCCTCCTGTTTGTTGCCCAGACTGCATGTGTTAGTGTACAGGCACTTTATAGAGGTATTTGATGTGTCAATGTCCCAGCAAGGGTGCAAAGGAACATTTCATAGTCCTGTATTGTTCTCATGTCTTAGCTACATGTTGTTCTCATGTCTTAGCTACACCTTGCTCAAGGTTTTCTCTCTCAAGCCTCCTTTTGCTAGTAGGGTGGTCACTATATTTGCTTAACCCTTCTGTTATTCCTCCATTAAAATTGACACTTCTTCCATTTCTCCTCTCAGTGGCCAATATTATTTTTGTTTTCTCTTTCCTATTGTTTTTGGCTCTTGTAGACACCAATTTATTCCTGTGATTTTCTATTTAATTTCTATTATCAGACTTTTGAACTTCTTATTTCTTATTTAAAATCAAGTCTGTTAGACTGTAGTCATATAGAATATGTGTTTTAGAGTTTATTCTGTCTCCACATAGTAATCTGGTTATAACCTTTTTATGGTCTAATTTTGGCACAGAGTTCTATTAGGATTAAATCTGTTATACTGATTAGTTCTGCTAAATTGTTTAAAAATCAGTATGTCTTGAAAAGCCTACAATATTTTAGTGTTGACAGACTGGGAGATCCAGCATATCATTCAAATTGAAACTTCCAGCATCTTATGGTTTTTTCATTCAAGCACACAGTATAGGGAGGCATTTAAAAACCCTATTACAGTGATTTTGTGAATTCTGTTGAAAGCTAATTAAAAGCATCTCTTGTTTTTTTCAAGGAAAAGCATTCAGCATAATTTTCATGGCCTCACGTGAACCATGCCAGGAAGAAGGAATTGCAAGAGATGTAACCAAACCCTTTCACATGCACAGCTACTTCACATAATACTTTGCGGGGTCAGATTTTTTTTTTTTTTGTCACTAATAGACATTTCCTTACAACACTTAAATGGTTTGAGTGGATTTTTTTCTATGTCATGTCCAGGCTTCAGCAGCCCCTTCAAAGAGATGAGCATCCACGCTGGTTGCTGTAGCCCCATCTTCTACACTCTTCTACACAGGTATCTACACTAACATGAAACACACCCAAACTCTTTTCTCAGTGTTAGAGGAGACACTAAGAATAAAGCCATTGCCCATCCGTCCCTTCTCCACTGTGCAGAAACATTGAGCCCAGCCCCAGGCAGCTGTACCAGCCGGGAGCTGCTGTCTGCTGGGACAACATTCTCTCTAGTGCCAGTTCCTGAGTGAAGGGTACCGCCCTTTCATGCTGTACCGCCACAAGAGCACACACTCCAGGGAAACCCATCTGTTGCTGGGCCCAAAGCAGATGTTTTCTCCCAACACTACATTCTTCAAACACAAGTCCCCTGAAATCAGAGTGCAAACTGTGGGGGTGTGGAGCAGGGGAGGAGAATAGGGAAAGGGAGAGGATGCCCAATGACTCAGAAGGAGATAACAGCTTGTTTTATATGGCTTCCCCTTCCCCTCTTGACTCTTCCTAAATAGGTCATGTTCATAGACTTTTGCATTCCAGGCTAGTGAGTTCTGTGGGCGGCATCCAGTGACAGCAGTGCAGACAAATTTATTACTAGGTACGGGGCACTGATGTATAGACAATTAAATACATCTTCCTTGCACCCCTTTGTGCCTCGGTTAATTTTATCAATATCCTGATTGTATGGAAAATGAGTGCTTATTTATTTCTTACTGTGTCTACATTGGTTATTAGGTGAATCTAGTTGTCCCATTACTTACAAGGCTGGGAGGAAACCCCCTCCCCTCAGGAATGAAGGCACCATCCACTCCTGGTGCCAGCCCCATCTCCAGCCAGCATCCCTCTTTGCCCCCAGCTCCCCAGCCATGCCCAGTTCTCTGCCCATGCTCAACTCTGCCATGTACTCTGCTCATGTGCTGGCTGAGGACAGGGAAAAAGTTAATTAAAATTACCCTATAATCATGCATAGAAAATAAAAGTGTTGTTTGGACCTTATGCAAAGAAATCTGTGTCTGACCTGCCTGTTCCCCCATCTCACACAGAAAGGCCTGAGATGTTTGATTTGGCACCAAAACCTCAAGCTGGTGAGGCTCTGGCTTGGCTGCTTAGCTTGTGGGTCAAGTCATCATTTGAATGACTCCTAGGTTTTTTAATACATAGCAAAAAAAAAGGGAAAATAGGTATTTTCAACTCGTCATGGGCAATTTAAGGGGACAAATGAAAGGCTATGTTCTATCCAGGTGACTCTTTTCCCATTGAATTTCAAAGGCCTGTGGACATGACTCTCAAAACTGTGCTGAGAGAAGGATTTTTAATAACCAAGAGTGTCAGGAAACGTTAACAGTCAGGGGTCTGTCCAACTCTCAGCATTGCATATTCATACTGGCATACAGCACACTCAGTCATTCTTCATTTGTGCTTCTAGGTACAAACAAGAGGGGTTAATAAGAAATGCTCTTTCACTTAATCACAGTGCCTTAAGAGTCCCTGTCAGGAAAGACAGCTACCAATACCATGAAGTCATTTAAAAGGGATGAATAAATAAATAAATAAATGCATTGCCCAGGGATGATTTTCACTTTGGCTCCAATTTTAATCAGGATAATAACACCCAAGAGCAGCATGGCAATGCTTTTTCTTTCATTTTGTGCCACATTAAAGTGATGTTGTTTCACAGCTTTAATAGTCCTGTCAGCATTCATCAGCAAATCAAGACACCCTCCAGAATACCACCATAAAAACACAGTGGATTTTTAATTGGAACAGGGCAGCCCTTAGCAGACCAACTACATGCTAAATTGATATTTCTCACTACAAGCTCAAGATTACCCAGTTTCAGCTGTTTCCAAATGAAGCAAATCAAGCTTAATGTGAGCTCAGCTGAACAAATGTATTTTCTTAGGTTTACAGCAACTTTTAACTTTTAATGCCATGTCTTTTTTTTCCCTTTTTTAAAGATGATGTTATGGTAGGAAAATGTTACACTTGCCTATGTGAGATTTACAGATGACCTTTTTTACTGGACAAAAGTTCTATGGGACATTGGACAGAATATATATCCCAGACTCTGCTCCATCAAAAGCTGATAAATAAGTGAGGAAGATTAAGAGTGTAGTTTAATGAGCCAGTATGTTTTCCATTATGGATGTAATTATTTGCCAAAAATTGCCCTTTCCGCATTCATTTTGTTTTGAAAAACAATGACTCCTTCATAAAACTGTCTAGTAGGTTTTTTGGATGCACCATTTTTTTAGGAGAGCAGTGGTTTGTGGTCTTGTTGATGTGGATCAGAAGAAGTCATAGTCATTTGTTGCTTTTCCTGAAATCTTAAGTACCACAAGCTGCTGGATCTTTTCTTATTAGTATCTGGGAATTATTAAAGTGTACCCAGGATTCCCATCCAGTCCCATTTTACAGTAACAAAAACCACAGGAAAAAAGTGGCTTTTATTACTTCTGTGTTGCTTTCCCATAAATTACATGGAGCATATTCCCCTGCCATTTTTCTATTTAGCCAGTCAGTACTCAGAAGGTATGACATCAGAAAATGAAATACTTTCAAAGATTAGCTCACATAGGTGGAAGACGGGAAGCTGAAATCAGACAACACACACTTCACTTGTTCCTTGTCTTAAAGAGCACAAGGGTGGCCGGTGGGGACTGCAGGTCGTCCCCAGGGTGAAGTGAGTTCAGGCACATCTAGCACAGCATTCTCCCACACACAGGGGCTCATCGGAAGCAGCATAAGGAAATCAGGAGTCAGGTACATAGCTCATCTCCCCATCTCAACAGACACTCACTAGAGAAGTTTTTCTAGTGGACACAGCCCTATTTTCCATAATAATTCGTGAGAGTTATGTGTCAACCCACTTACAGAGATGTTTATTGTTGGAATATATGTTTTAGCCTAGAAGGAGGCCACAGCAGAATAGCAGAAAGTAAAAAGCATAGTTAGACACCTAACTCGGCTGAGGATTGTATCCTGGAGTCCTTCTAACTGCTGCAGCTTTTCCATCTATTTTGAGTTTAACCTGAGGGTCTACAGGTACCAAAAATATTATAAGGGAGTTGAGTCCCTTGGAAAAGGGTTGACAGCAGCCGATGTGCTGAGCAGGCAGACCACTACACTGCACAGTGGAGAACTGGTGGTAATGCAGAGGCAGCACTGCTCTTGATGCCTTGCTTCTGAGGTGAGCTGGTAGTGTGAGAGCTGCAGACAGCAAGGGATGCACTGTCACTTGCCTGCCAGTGACCTCCTCCCGTCTGCACACTGCCTCTTTGAAGGGGTCTGGAGGACAGCACGGAGCTGTACCAAGGTCACCCAAGCAAACCCCACATGCTGCTGCACACTTCATCCTCCATAGTGTAGAGCTCCTCTCACAAGAAAAGACCTGATACTAAGGGCTGTCTGGTGCTAATCCTCTTAGCAGCAAATTGCTCTCTCTAGATTTTTCCTTGATTTCTCAGAACACCTGCAGGACTTGCAGACTGTTCAACTAGCTTATCCCATAATGATGCACTCCAATAGGATGATGGGACAAAAATCTTCCTCCAAACTTATCTCATATGCCTTGTTGTTGGTTTTGGGTTTAGCCCTAGATTTTGTCTGTGCATTGTTTGTTTTTTTTCAATAAACACATACAGTAAGACATTCTCTCTCATTTTTCTCAGTACTCAACTCAAAAGTCAATCATCACAGCTCGATTAAACAAGCACAAACCTTTACTTAACTTTTAAACAGCAATGAAGCTTGAAAAAAAGCTCTTGTACCTGAAATGTCATATGTAAATTATGACTTCACTTTCAAAATTTATCTTGGCGAAATTTCTGGAGTAAATCTATCAAATGCAATCTTCTGTGGGAAGCTTAGTTCAGAGAAACAATTTCCTACACTGGGAAGCAAAGGATAAGTAAAATAACAAATTCATCCCTTTGCATATGGCTGTTTTAGAGAAACACACAGACATCATGATAATGCAAAACTCAGAAAGACTGGGACAATGTCTGCATTTTACCATTCAGCATCTGTTTCAGCTCCATGCTGAGGCTCAGCCCTGAAAGGTGCTGAGTAACCCAAATTCAGCAAACACTGAAGAGCACAATTTACTTCAAGCTTACAAAGAGGACTTCAAAATTAATGGGAAATCAAACAGACCAAAAGAAGTGGAGCAAAGAAAGCATACTTCATCGTAATACAAGAGAATAAAATAAGTCACATATAAAGTGACCTCTGCTGTGCTGGACTCCCTGCTAGAGAAGGTGAAAGTCCATTTCCACTCACATGAGTTTCCCCACCCCATTTAGAAAGCTGTTTCTTCTCGTGTCCTCACCTTTATCTGTGCATGACCTGCCTTGGAGTGCGACTGCAAGGAAGTACAATGGCATTGAGCTGGGGTTTGATGGGGAACACGGCAGTATACAATGATGGAGTCATCCTCTTTTCAAGAGCAGATAACTTCAGCACTTTCCGGGTGGCACTTGAGATATTGGCTTTGACCCCTGGGATCTGTCTGACTTTATCCTTACAGAGCTGGAAGTATGCAAACAACAGCTGAGAGAAATACCCTAGACTAATATTCTGCTCAGGGCATTTACTATATTATGTAAGGAGGGAAAGAGCATTTCAGGTACAAAAAAAACCCCATGGTGAAATGAAGGGTCTTGGTTCTGCTTGTGCTGATGACCCCATTAATAAATGACATTAGTAGCTGCATGTCTGCATTTTGTACATAAGTGAAAGACAGAAGCACTCAGCACCTAAAAATAATTTACATAAATAAGGATATAGGCAACCCATGGTGAATCACTCACAAAAGGCTCCTGGAAAGGTATGAGAAACAGCCTCCTCCCTCCTATTTGGCACTTGGCAAACTAAGTCCCACCTAGTAGGTGACAGTCAGGTTCAATTACCTTAGCTGGCTGAGGGGAACTTCTGCCCCGACGAAAACTCTCAGGCTGGGTTGTTGCTGGCAGGATCAGCTGAGAGGTGACTATTGTGGCTTAAAAATTCCAGGCCCTCAAGCCCTCATACTCAAATCATGATGATTTTAGGCGAAAATGGGCCAGAACCTTGTCTTGCAACAGACTCATAAAGATTTCCCAGTGGGAATGCCTCAGACCTTCTTACAGGGAGAAATAGTTATAGCAACATGAGAAACACTACTGGAAATCCATTCGTGAAAGAAAAGATTTGTTTTCTAAGTTCAAATAATTCAACTAAAGAAGTACTAGCTATCAGAGAGGAGCTCACATAAACATTTTACAAGTGGGTAGCAGGGAGCAAAGAACCAGAATGGAGTAAATAAATTACTCCTCTCTGCCAAATAAATCATGAGAATTGTAAACCTCGTGGGACAGATACTGTATTTTCTCTACAAGATGGTACAGTGTGCAACAACATGGACCCCCAAATTCTATAATGGGGTCTCTATACCCTGGAAGATTATAAACAGAAAACTGTGTGCAAGTAATAATAAGGTAGACACAGCCCTGAAAAGGGCTGTGCAGCCTTGATGACATCGCTTATCACCGTGCACCATTGAGCTCTTGTGCCTTCCTGCACCAAGGATGCTGTAGACCCAAAGCTGCAGAGAGTCGAAGGCTGCACAAAGCCCCAGCGTCCCCCACACCATGGCAGTTTGTACTTTCATGCTGTGTTATCTTCCCCTGTGCCTTCACTCAGCAAACAGGTCAGGAAAGAGTCCCAAATAAAAAAGGTCCAAGTAAAACCAACACAGTGATTTCTAGACAGGGTTTTATGGAGCATACGTGGCATTCTTGTTATGTTTGTAATTGGGTAGACATATCTTAATGTAGCTTCAAAGAAGTGGCAAAGAGCAGCTTGAGGCAGGGAGGAGGAAATATTCCCAGTGGAAACCCTAGATAGATTATTTTGAATGCATGCTTCACCTCCCCTCCCAAATTGCAGTGGGTAACCCATGTGTGCCTAACCTTTGGGCTCTCAAATAACTGATTAGTGTACTTTAATTAGTACACGCCATGTTAGTGAGGTAACATTTCATCATATTTCAAGTAGGAAAGGTTTTGGCAGGGTACGATCTTTTCTTAGTCCAGATTGGAATAACAGGGGTTATATAAATGTAAATTACACAATTTGACAGCTGTGTTACATCAGCATGTTACAACTTAAAGAGCTAAATCCCAAGACCTCTCACTGACCAGTGAAATCAGGCTGCCATTGAATCCTGTCAGTGGAAGAGACTTGCAGAAGACAACCCTAGTGCAGAGCCCCCACTGCTGTACATTCTCATCCTCCCCATCAGCAGCCCTGCCCTGGTCATTCGTGGGCTGTGTGCTCCTGCTTCTTGACCCACTGCCAGCCATTCAAGAATTTCCTCCTTCTCACACCCACCATGCCTGCTTTCCTCATTGTCTCTGGCTTTAACCTAACTGACCTTTCTTCTGCTTTCTTCTATCTTGTGATCTTTCTTTCTACTTGTCATTTATTTACTTCTTCTAAGCTCTTCTTCCCACGTTCATCAGAAGAGCTTCATGCTATTTAAATTGTTTATTGTAATTCTGCATTTTTGTGAGAACTCACAGTCTCTTCTCCCGTTTCTATCATCATCGTCCTTCCAGCCCATCGTATTTCTCTCTCACTGGCTCTTTTTTTGCCTTCTTGCCTGCCCTCCCTCTCACTCTGCTTTGCCTTTAGTGCCTGAGCAGTGCCATGGGGGCCAGTATGGAGCCATCCTGCACAAAGAGGACTCTTTGGATGGAAGAGGAGGGACCTGTTGGACACAGAGGTCCAAAACTGCAACCATTCCCATGGCCAGGTGGCCTCGGCAAGGCTGACGTCCTGCGCAACAGTGCCTACATGACTTAGTGATACTTCTGCTCCAGGGAACAAAAGAAAATCAACTGGTTCCTGGTTACCTCATGCACTTTCCAAATACTCGTCATTAGACTGGAACAGAAAACATTACTGATGGTGAAAGGACAAATCAAGATGACCCCAATCTCAATAAGGATTCCTCCATCAATTCACCACCACTTTCTTACAAATACGTTGCTCAGTGTAGAAATCAGCTTAGTTTGGCCTGGACCATACAAAAATTGGTCATTAGCAGGTGATACATCACCAACACTTTGTTCTTCTCACCATAGATTTTCCTGCTTTTCTAGTGGGCCTCTTGCCCCAGTGACTGATATACCCTGAAGGCGTTGCAGCAAACACCTAACCTGGCTCCTCTGCAACTTCTACAGCCAAACCAGGCCGTCAGAGTTGTTTCTGTTGTTGTTGGCTCCTACCACATCTCAGAAGAATCTGCTTCTTAGGTCTGGAAGAAACAAGTACTCCCCAAAATTTTGTCAGTGTATCAAGTCATCTATAGCATTAGCTTTATTTGCAGACTTGTTCGCTGTCCTCTCTCCTCCATGTCCAGAGCCTTACCTGAGTATACAAGACTAGAATTTGCCTTTCACCCAGGACACACCCAAAATACCGATTTTGTCACTAATACTCCCAAAATTTTTTTTTATTCATGAACTTTAAAAAATGTTAATGAAAATTAATAAAGCATTTATACTTGGTAATAACATGCAAATGAAGTATTATCTAGTCTGTCTTTTCCATCAGGCATCAACAGATTGTCTCTAAACCTGTATCATTCTGAGCCTCTTGCTCTAGGAATTACACATATATAAACCCTCTGGAAGTGAGGACTCAAAAGCTTTGGTAGAAACAAGCATGAAGTGACAAGTGCAATTTTTACATTACAACAACGATCTAAAAACCAGGCCAGAACCTCAGTGCAGGAGGCCTTGCACAGACACAGAATTAACTGCAGTCCTTCCTCCAAGGAGTTCACAGGCAATTCACCAGGTAAGAGACAGCAGAGAACAGGGAAGGACCAGGGAAGTAGGGGTGCCCAGCCTTGCAGACAATGGCTGTAGCACCACAGTAACCTGGTCATAGTAGTGTGGTTGTGTTTCACAGAAAGAAAAGGTCCAGAGATAATGTGGACCTGTGTATATGGATATCTGTGCTGCTCTCCTGGTGCTCCTCTGAAGGCCAGCCCAGAGCTGACCCCTGACTGTATTCAGTTCTGTATTCTGGCCCTGAGTGTGTGCCTGCACTGGATGCACATTGTCATGCACACCGAAAACACAGTTTTAACACAAAGCAGTTTCAATCCCTTTTCTCTGCTGCACCCCTGCAAGGAGCTCTCCCAACCCCGGGCACTTCACCGAGGCATGTTCCAGGCCAGTGGTGTAGAGAGGAAGCAGGCAGGTTATGGGACACATCCAAGAAAACAAATCACAGAGGACATTGTCTCCCAACTCCTGCTCCACCAGCACCCTCAGCCAAGGCTGTGCCTTATGCCCTGGTTCACAACACAAGCTTTGCCCTCCATCCTGCTCAGCATTACACCCTGAGCACAGGAAGGGATATGGAGAGGAGCAAGGAGCAACAGTTCTTCGTATAAAACACAGAATAAACAGAATTGCTCAGGATGTGGGTAGAGTCATGTCTGATGAAGTTCTGCCAAAAGCTAAGGAGCATCTGACTTTACCATTGAAAACATCCCTGAGGATGCTTTCTAAAGTAAATAAAGTATGTAAATAGTCTCTTTTTTCTTAGAGATTTCTAAGAAGGAAAATCCTGCTGACCTCGGAGTCAGTGCATTTTATATCACAGCATCTAGAAGTAATTTATAAAAATTGGTAAATTTCCTTCTTTGTAGCATACAGTGATTATCCCCGTTTGCAGGAGCAGAAGTTAGGTGAGTTGCTCGAGGTCACACTAGGACTGAACATTGGTCTTTTGACTTCCAGGACTGCAACTTAAAATATAATCCTTCCCTTTTTTTCCAGTACCATTGCAGCTTCCCCTGCACTCAATACTCAGCATGGTGGTTATCGTAATTTTACACTAATTTTGACTAATTTTCTGCATCACTGCTCTGCATTTAATTACTTCAGAATGTATCTCTGAATCATTTAATATACTGTAACTGCTTTTGTGTGTTAAAATAGAAGCATCAAGTGGTCTGGCAAAGCTCAGCACTAAATAAATAGACCCTCAGGGAAAAATCTGAGGGAGTCGGGGAGATATTTCTTTTTCCAAAAAAGCTGTGGCTAGCCTTATCCATGTTCCCCAAGTCTGTTAGAAAGCTTCACAGAGTGGGACTGAGAAAACAATTGCAAAAAACAATTTGAGTGATGCAGCCTCCTTTTCAGCCTCAATAGCTTTCAATAGGAGTGATCTGATTTTTTTAATGCGTTAATTATTTATACTTATTCAACCATGAAAAACAACAGGCTGATTAGGAAGGGTGGGGAAAGCAACAAATAGAAAATAAATAAGTTGCTTGCAATGAGCATTTAATTTGCTAAAATGCTCACTACAAAGCAAAGAAAATTGACAGGACAAATTCACAGTGTAAGGAGAAAATCAGCAAGCAGCATTTCTGGTAATAGTAGAGTGCAGAATAACACTGCCAAGACACAGGTTGACCTCTGCTCTTTACGGAAGATACAGTGGGTTTGGGAGTGTGGACCGCTGGGGAGGATGAAACCACAGATCCCCAGAGGCACTGAAACTGTAGTGATTAATGAGGCCTGAAAATAAATATTTTATTCCAATGTTCTTAACAGGAAATTCTGCATCTTGTCCTATAGACTCTTTTTTAAATTAAAGTAAGTGAAAAAGAGACACAGAAAATGCTGAAGTGCTTCATAAACACTTCCAAATTAGAGAAAAACAATTCTTGAAATTCGTATTTTATGGTGGTAATATGTAGATGGTATGTAGACTGACACAAAAACCCCGTTGCCAGTAGCATTTTCTTATCTCTAGGACAGGACTAACTGGCAGTTTGCACATTGGCAGAAAACAGTCCTACTTTAAAGTAATGGAGCAATGGCAGAAAATGAGCACAAGGTTATTTTAAGCTGCCAGGGGACATCTGGGTGTTTCTGGGCTTGGGTTGGCACTGTGCAGGTACATCTCAAGGCACAAGTTCCTTCTACAAAGGGGTCCTCTCTTCTGGGAGATCCTTGGTGATCAGAAGAATAGGTTGGGTTGTCCTGGGCCATCCCATGGGCATTGCAGGTAAAGCCCCTCAGGAAGTCCTGGAGAGTACCTGGAGGATGATGACACTCAAGGAGTTCAGACTTGGCAGCACTGCAGAGCCTATCCGGCAAAAAAAAATCTTGAAGACGTCAATTTGGCAACAACTTAATGCATGTAAGTGAAAAGGTGAAAATTGGAGAACCACAGGTTCTTAACTGCAAGGATACCTCTGTCTCTGGGCACGCTGTCCTGCCTGAGGTTCTACACTAGTTTCAGCAACTGGGACTCCAGCTCCTTTGATTTTAAGTCAGTGAGTGGGTTGCTTGGTCCTAGCTACTTGTCTGGGCTTGGAGTGGCAGGAGGAGACAATCCCCAAATGGAAATTCATCTCATTGACATCATATACATATTTTAGGAGGGAATGAAACACCTTCTAGATATATTAAGTTAGAGAACCAAGGCTAAATGAAGCCTAAATGAAAAAACCACCCAAAGGCAGCCCTCTCGTGGGCAGTTCCACCCCTTCCCTTGTTGCTGGAATGCAGCCTGTTCCCCTCTGATAACCACCCGGCCCCTGCCTGCCTCTTGGCAAGGAGACATCTATTGGCCCCTCCAAGGCCAAATCACTGTGGTATCTCCCAGGATTTCTCAGGGGAATCAAATGTAGGGCATATCCTGTTTCCCAAAGGTAAACAGCAGTAAAAGTGGGTTTGAAGGTACAGATGGCTGATTGTGCCCAAGATGCCAACAGGAAGAGGAGACCATGGCACAGCATGGACACACCATGTGCTAGGCTGGGAAGCGATTTGAAGAGTGTTAGCATCAAGGACCACAGGACATGTCACTGCACACACGTGTGCAGACTAGGTACAACAGCACAGTGTGACATGTGCTCTGGCACATGTGAGAAAGGTCACAGCAGATGATGATTAACCAGTTGTGCAGTACAGAAGTACACCGAATCATATTTTTCTGAGATACTTTGAGTGCCATGTTCACAGGATTACTCCTGGGATGCAGTGTAGTTTATACAACAGCCTTACTGCAGGACAGAGCCAAAACCTACAATGTAGTCTTTTTTTTTTTTTTTTTTTAAATAATATTATTCAACCAGTTCTACCCAAACCCCCCACCTTCTCTAGGCATTGCTTGTATGGTACAGCAGGGAAATTTTAAAATCATATATTTTATACAGAATATACTTTAATTACCTCCTGAAGTCTGTTATTTTTGGTAGAACATATCTCTAGTGGCATGCAAATCTGGATTTTATTATTACAAATTGAGGTTTGATTGAATCTGATTTGAAAATGAATTCATTTATGATAATATGAAGTCATACAAAATTGCCTACTATTAGTTCAATATTTTTATCCAGCACAATAAATAAATTCCAGTTCTCCTCGGTGAGGAACAGGAAGAAAAGTACTGCACTGTGAAAAGCATATTTTTTTCAAAAACTCTTCAGTAATTGTTACTAGCTGTACCTCCCCTGCTTTTAATTAATTTAGAAAATAAAAAAACCACTAAGCTCTAAGTAAAACATTTTTGAAGTTATATGCTGCATATTTTTTAAAGTTTGTTTTCTCTGTAGTAGTGTAAAAATTTTATTTAAAATACTCTGCTTTCTACTTACATGTGCTCAGTTTGTATGCTACATTATTAGAATAAGGCTACAAACACAACTGTGTTTCTATTGCTCCCAAATTTAGGGGCTCAGAGAGAAGGTCACTTCCATCTGTGTTATTATCTCCCAATTTCTTTGCAGGTAAAATTCAATCCTCTATTTTCTGCTCATTCAAAGCTGAAAATAGTAGCCACTGTCTTGTATTTTCCAATTTCTTTCACACAAAGTATTTTTCATCTCATTTTGTTACCAGACACACAGAAAAGGAAGACCTGGCAGCAAGATTTGAAAACTTACCCATTCACCAGCTGGAGGACTAAGATTTGGAAGTCAACTCCAAACTCACAATTATTCCAATTGAAGTATTCCTGTCAAGGATCACCTTGCTTAAATCCACCCTTTAAAATGTCAAACAGGTTGGTATTGGTTTGCAACCTGCAGGGACCTGTGCTTCTGACAGGGACATCCACCGGTGGGATGAAGCTGGTGGGTGGTGAGCAGAGAAGGAGGTGATGGAAGCTGCACATTAGGACCAACTGATAGGTGGAATGTGGTCAGTGCACCTCTACACACGCACACAAATCCATGCACAGAAAGCCTCTGTGGATGTGCAATGAATTCCAGGGCCCTGAGTGCCATATTAAGTTCTCCTGGGACGTCCTCACACGCTCCTTGTTGTAATGCCTGGGCTGCCCCAGGCTGTCCTGCTCCTGGCTGGGGTGGCAGGCGGGGCCCTGGCTGTGACACTCTGCCTTGCCATACCTGTGCCCTGACAGTAACTACTTGTGCTCTGGAAAGTTACTTGAATTCAAAATTGTGCCTTACCATTAACTGAATGGTGAAAATTAAAACATTATTCATTTTAAGGGGAAATTTTTTCAGAGAGCAAACTATTAGCAGTAACCATGCTCTTACTGCATATTCTGCTTTGCATCCAGATATCTCATCAGTGGGAGCATGTGCCACTGCAAACAGCAGGGAGGATGTGTGTAATACAGCTCAGCAAATACATGTTTGTCTGTAATTTCCCTAGGAGTTTTAAGGTGGGCACTTTGGGTGCATTTAAAACTGTTAGAAGTATTGTGGAAGCTTCTTTGCCTAGAGATGAAAAATGCTTCTGGAACAATAGGTGGGAAGTCACACTTTAGAAGGAAGGAAAGGGAAAAATATTTTTTCAAAGATGGTCACTTACTATCATAGACTTACTTCAGGTCCAAATCTGGCCAAAAGAGCATGAAGCACCTGATTTTCACCTAGCTATGGATTGAATTAGCCCTGCCCCACCTTTCCTCCTTCCAACTGTTTTCCATGATGATATGTTCAGAAAGCTTTGGTGAGGTGCATTTCCTAGTCTGGCTTTGTAGGCAGATGCAATCTCTCAACCATGGTTTCTGCTGACTCCCATGGTAAAACACAACAGCAAAGCAAGTAGACAGAGTTTGCAATTCATCCGATCTCACATAGCTATAAACTACAGCATTTCTGAGTCAGTTTCAGTTCATATTAATTGAACTATGACAGGAAACTGTTAAGTAAGCTTTAAAAGGTAATAAAAAACAAAACAAAAAGCACAATTTTTTCAATAATGTCAATTTAAGAAAACAAAAGAACAGATTACTCTTGTAATAAAATTACACGTACGTGGCAGTTTCAGTAATGTTTTATTTTCTTTTTCCATTAGATCTGAGAGAATTGGAGTGTTTCCCCAGTGAATGTAACTGACTGAGTGATTTCACTTATTCCTTCTCTGGATTGGATTAAGTTGCTGCCATCTGCTTAGTGTCCTAAGTATTTTTGAGGAAAATTCTTTTCACTCATGTGGTTATGTAATGGTACGTGGTCTCTTGCCATCCTTGAATGTAGCCACTGAAAAGACAGAGCTAAAAATAGAAAAAAAATACTTAGGATCACCATCAATTGCTGCCTGTGCTCTGTCTTCTTTTAAGCTTGCCCTGCAGCAGGCTGTTAGCTCCCTTTAAACTCATCTTCCTTTCTACTTCTAAAGACCGAAAGTACAACACTGACCATATAATTCCATTCATCTACTATTTTATTAAGTCCCAGAATTTTTTTGCTGATATGCATTCTCCAACAAGTCTCGGTATGAAGTTTTCAGGAGATGTAGAACTCAGTGTTTCCCTTGGTAGCTCAGTAATTTTTCTACCATCACTTAAGTGTTTGTCTCATTTCTCTGCTGTATCTGTTTGGTGCTAAACTGCATCCAGGGTTTTGCTCTGCCTTTGTTATCAAGGTGAAAATCCTTAACTGCTATGCATTTTCACTGAATGAAAAATCTTAGTAAACAGTCACACAAGCACTTAGGTCAAGTTTTTTACATCTTCATGTGTTAATGGCCCATCTTTCCACTCTTGTATTGCAGTACAAGAGTGCAGTTTTTCACCCCTATAAATAGTAAGTGGAGAGGGGAGATCATCTTCCTATATTGACTTGATATACACCACCTTCCCTTTTCATAGCATTGCACTAAAATCTTATCCTCAGCTGTGTGTCCACTATGGCTCCCAAATCCTCACATATTCCCAAGAAGACAAACTAATGCTTCAATTACCTTGATACAGTGTCTAGAGTTCTGAAAGATACATAAAAACCTAAATACTAAAATGAAAAGAAGGCACCAGGGAATATGAGTCTGTGTTAATATATGAATAATCTCACTGCAGCCCTATCACCATAATTCTTGAGCTGTTGCCAGCAGCACATTAAGCAATGGGATTGCTATCTGGTTTGGATGTTTCAGTCAGTTCTTCACCTGCTTCCTGAGGGTGGAGAACTGACTGTGGACTGTGGGGTTTTCCTTTTGCTGGAATTCTCATTCAGATTTATTTTTCATAAATGTTTCATCTGCCCTACAAGTATTCAGGGAGGAAAAAGCTGGGCAACATGCCTTTTACATATGGTAAGCACAGTGGAAAGCACTGAGGCTTGGGCTGCTCATTATTCCCACAGGAATTGGCTCCACTGTCTCCAACAGGCTGCTCAGAAACATCTGGCTCTACTACAAGGCCAGAGCTTGTCTGTCAGGCCGTCTGAAGACTACTGCTAGCTGGATGTTCACTGGACGATAGCATCTGTTTAACAGTATTGAGCAACACCTTGCAACAGTTGGGGTGAAAATGTCAAGTTACGTTCATAGACACTTCAACAGGAGTGCAAAATGTTAAGTACTACAATTGCAATGTGGGGGAAAGGCTAACATTGCTCTAAGTGCTATGTAAAGTATCTGTAATGATCACCCAAAGTTCAGTGCTTTAGCTTCATCACATCATCTGCAAAAATGGATGTCTCATTTAGCAAAGTAACAGCAATTCTCCATGTTAAATCACATGAAGAATACCACATGCTGAGTTGAAAGTCCTGCTGACAAACACTTCTTACTCAAAGTACTATGAAACTGAATAAAGAACCCAGGAAAATTATTATAAATGAGAAAAAACAGTTGGAGAAAAAAATCATAAACTAGGGATGAACTAAAGTTACTTCTCATTGCTCATCAGCTTCCAAGGAAAGTTAAGGTGTTTACTACTGCAAGACACATTGCTACTCCCGTAAACTCACAGGTAGAGCTGTGCCTATGAATGATCCCCCACTATTGTCCATCATCCTTCTTTCTCCATTAACCTCCCCTTCTGTTCACTCCTCCACTCTGTGGAAGGCCCAATGGACTAATATAGTGTAGCAAATTTTTAAAAGCCCCAAGTCCCTTTTAAAAAAACCCAACACTTTCGTTAGCTGAAGAGTAACAAACGAAGCTTTTATTTTACCCCAGGACTCATTCCATATGACACCTATAAACAATAAATCAAAGCACGAGCATCACCCTTCTAACCTCCACTACTACTCATATTGGGATAATTTAAAAGGCTCTTTTTAATATTCTTGGATAAATATGAACTGATGACCCAAGTATACGATGGGCTGCCATAGGCTGCATTTGGTACCATCATAAAATGAAGTTCACATGACTAATCAAGTTACCAATATTTTAGAAGTTGGGAAACTTTCTGTCCCAGATGGCTTAACAGGTGACTCCTATAAATTACACAGTACATTACAGCAGCATCCGCCAGTCTTGTTAGAGTAAGGAGTCAGTCAGCATTTCCATTATAAACCCCTATTTTCAGAGTTTATTAGATAGCCATAAAAACATTCTCTAACCTGAATCTTGGCACACAGTGTATTTTCACCTTATGAACAAACTTTCTGTGTTACAGAAAGCAGTATAATAATCCGAAACGCACGTTTCAAATTAGATCAAAATTTTCAAAGCTGATTAAAGCCAAAACCTCTGAAATTTTTAGAACTCCTCTTACCCTTAATGCTTTGTTCCTGAGGATATTAAGTTTAACAAGATTTAGTTCCTTTATGATCTATGCTTTCTTGCTAACTGATCCTGAAGACAGGTTATTGAATTTGCAACATGATAATTCCTTTCACAACAATGCACCAGAGCGTCATAAAGGGAATCCTACACCACCTTCTAACAGAAGAATATCTCAAGCTATGGTGAAAGAAAAAAAAGTTGCAAACAGGGTCTTTTAAAAAAACCTTTTATGTTTGTCTGCAGTCTGATTCTCTGTGGCTAAGTGCAATAATTGAGGTGAAATAATTATAATTAAACAATACCTGAACATTTAAGGTGGAAATAAAAGGGAAATTCTAAACACTTCCACATTTCATATATTTCTAATTCTAATCTACACATACTGACTTTTAAACATTCACACAGCAGCCTTAATCCCAAATAGCCCTGAAGTAGTAGCTCAGGCACAGACACAGGACTTTGAAGGACTAATGCTGATTGTTTCAATATGTAAAGTATTAAAACTACTTCAAAAGGGATGTCTTTGAAATCTGATGCAGACAACACCCTTCAATGTGAATTCTGTGCAACCTACAGGTTCTTTTGCATAATGCAAGAAACTCAATTTGTAAAGGTTGTTAGCTCAGACATTTGTGTCCCCACACTTCAGTTCTGTCCACCTGTGTTACACAGATACCATCACGCTGGAGGTAACTAAGGGACCTCAGAAACTCTGGCCTCTACAGACCTGGGCTCTTACAGACCCACAGCACACTGTGCATGTTGAGTACGGCGCTGTTACCAGCCCCATGGGAGAGCAGTCAGCATCAGACAGCTTTCAGAGGATCTTCTGGATCAGCAGCTGCCTGTTCTCATGCCTGCCCTGCTCTCCCAGATGAAGCAAGACAGAACCACAGCCACAGTCTTGTCTCTTAAATTTTTGAGGGGAGTTGACTGACTACATGACTAACACCTGAAGTTGCCATTTTGGCTTAGTCCTTCAAACATATATTTGCTCTGAACAAATAAAAGATTTCAGCAATTTCTAAAAGACAGTTCACATGCAGCCAGGCTGGTTCAGATACAAATGTTGGTAAGGTCAGGGTTATTTCCACATTGTCACTCAGGCAGCACATATCCTGTTTCTTCCTCCAGCTGAATTGCAAAGTCAGCTGAAGTCCAGGGAGGGGGCCTTTCTATTACATCTTGGGTTCACCTCACTCTCATGCATGGAGATGTGGAGATTCAGAGCTTTGCATCTGCTTTGTACTGCTGTAATTGCTTATAGAAGGAGTACGAGGCAGGAGAGTGGCAATTTGCACTGGTCAGGCAGTAACAGGCAAGATCCCAGACTGCCTCACTGAACAGGATGAATTAATTTGTTGTAAGAACAAATAAAACAGAATAACAAAATAACAAATCTGAAGTACAGATGAGAAATGTCACATTGATAACGTCACTCCCCAGACTGACAGCCACAAGACATGAGAAACTCCTTTACCTTCTTCAATGCTTCATCAGCTCCCAGCTTACCTGTACTCAGCCACTCTTCTTACTGGGGCGTTTTCCTCCAAATCACAACATTACTAATTTACATTACATACAATTTACTGTATTTAAGTGCTTTGAAAGAATGTAAGAGAAACTAGTTTCGGTTCATATTTTGGCTTCTTATCTGAGAAATCCCACATCAGTGATGCCTGCTGTTCTTTGCTACTGACTTCCTTGAACCTTTCCTTTGCACTGCCCCACACCCAACTTGTGTGCAGTACCTTCCCTCACAGACTGAATTTATCTCTCTCCATAGCAATATAGCAAGGATAAGAAAGAAAAAGATAGGATAACTATCGACAGAGCACAGACACATCATCCTCAAGAGTATTTTTATTTGGGTTACATTCTGGTAAAATCACCATATTCCAGCCACGCTCCGATATGACAAAATCACTATCTTCTTACAAGTGGTCTTACAAGTGGGAACGGCATAATGAAGATCAAGCCCAACCAAGGGAATAGTTCACATTCTTCCTGACCCAGAAGGCTTCCCTTGGTCTGAAAGATCCACACACAAAAGAAGCTCTTTCCCGTGTGATTCCCAAACTTCTCTTTGCCTTTGCTTTCTTCATGTAAGTATAGAAATAGGAGATGGCATGCAAGCTTTACAGTGAGAAGAGCTTTTACAGTCTCAATGGGTAGAAGAATGTTTGTTTAATATCTTTCCCATTTAGAGAGAACTATATTCCTCTTGAGGTTACTCCTCTGCGGTTTTTTTATCTAAGGGATGTGAGAAGGGCAATTAAAAGCACAGAGTTGTCTGCAGAAACTCCCTAAGCCCTAGCTACAAGATCTATACGTGTCACCCCTTGATCCACACTATTTTTCATTGCTACTTTTGTTGACGCTATCTAGGTAGTGCTAAGTCCTCTACCTCTACTGATTTCCCATGGAAGACAAGACATTGGTTTAAACAGATTACATGACTTACGGAGTTTGCATTTCATGCTCTGCAGCTTTTTTGTGCATGTTTTTCTCTTTCAGCCTTGCAGGGTTTTCACATTAACTGCACCTCCATTCTTTACAGCTACCAAATACTCCTGGCTACTAATAGTTTTCCCCTCCCTGTTTCCAGAGGAAGTGGAACACCCTTTCAACTGTTTTTTTAATTAGATTATTTTATTTTCCATCTTTTTACTACAGACGGAAAATGTAGTATTCCTATTACAATTATGCACCTGTAGACACAGTGTACATGGAACTGAGTCCATCTAGCAGCCACCTCATAGTCCCTGTACCAGGTCTGGGATTTTACACCCACCATAACGAGGTTGACAAAGGTGTAACAAAGGTCATTTTTTGCACTTTCACTGTCTTGGGGGTAGCTCACTGTCCCCAAAGGTTTTGGACAAGAAATTGAGAATTTATTAAAGACATCATGTGGTTTTGCACCCTAAGATATGTGGGTTAGCTTTGAAAGAAAATTTTGCCCCAGGTGATTTTGGATCAGCAAGTGATTCACCCACAGATCATTTCAGCAGGTGGTCAGTGGCCATGAAGATTTCTGAACTTGATTGGGATTCCTTGTTTGGAAAAATTTAAACAGTGCTGTATTTCCTGGCTAAAAGGAACACTGCCTTTTGTCTTAGAACTGTCATAACCTAATAAAACAACAGCAAGAAGTATCTGTGAAGAACTGTAACCACAGCTCAATTAGAATAAAATCTAAGACAAAAAATTCTCCCTTGTTTCTGAAATGCTTTCCACACAAATAAGGCCTTGCTAATCAACAAAGCTCAAAAAACAATCACTAAAGGAAGACATTTGCCAGATTGTGGACATCAGACTGCAATGTGATTCATAAGACATTAATAAAACTCAAGCCATCCTCTGATTTAAAAAAAAACAGGACATGACAGGAGAGGACAGGACAGGACAGGACAGGATAGGATAGGATGGAATGGGATTGAACGAAATTAGAATAGAATAGAATAGAATAGAATAGAATAGAATAGAATAGAATAGAACAGAATAGAATAGAATAGGAGGGAGGCTTTCCAGGAGAACATTTTAAAAGAAGCTTTATTTTTAAGAAGATTTAAAACTGTAGTTTAGTCGGGTACTTGATTACTTGATCGGTGCCTTATTGCACATGTTTAAGTATTTATTTGCAGTTTCCACCTGGAATTGAAGAAACTACTGTTTAGCAACCAGAAATCAATTTTTTGACAAGGAGGGGGACCAAACAGACATTCAATTTTTCTGAGTAAAATTGGTAATTTCTGTGGTCTCTTGAAATGTAGGGGCTAATTTAAAACACTGGAGCAACTGGAAAATAGCAAGAATCATTTTATGGGAGAGGCCTTAAATGCATACATCTGCCCGGTCCTTTATGCAGTGTGCAGTCCTTAATGACTGTGCAGCAAACTTCAGTACTACTGAGAGACTTAAAGAAAGAATAGTTGCCTGAATTTTTACTTTTACGCAAGTGAGCAATGCAGAACGGAAAGTTTCTCCAAGCTTTGGCAAGAGTTCACAGGTAGAGCACAAGGCAGGACATCCAGAGCCTCTGACCTACAAGTCATCTCCATGAGCAGGCTCAGCTCCTGGCAAATGCAAGAGTCTTTGTGTCACTCCACAAAAGAAACCACCAGTATGCCATGCTAACTTCTGCTTGTCCCACAGCACGTGAACAGACAGGGGCACTCACCAAGCCTCACCTGAGGCTCAGCCACTTGTCATGTCATTGTCACATACAGTCTGTCACTTGCCAGGCATCCAGACTGGTACCCATAGATAGGCACTAAGGCAATGGCATATTTCTTTGCTTAAACTCATCACTTAAGTCTGTGTTTTCCACTTTATCTACTTGTAAACTCTACTTTTATCCATTTTGACAGAGCAATTCTGTTTAAAAATTTTAAACTTTTAAAAAACTCCAAGTTTTTAATAACTAACAGCAGTGATAACCCTTGGGTTTGGATACCTTTGTGCACATGTGTATAAATACACATACATGAATATGGTTGAGTGGATGTAACAGGTATGACTTAATATGTACACTGTGAGCAAAATATGTTACATACCAAATAAACAGAGAAGAACATCTAATTCCTATCCCAAAGAAGAAGTTGAATAAAGTCAAAGGATAGCACTGAACCCAAGTAATTAAACTAATGTTTTGCAAATATTTCCATCATTACTCACTTGTTTACTGTGATTCTTAACCTAGTTTTCCACAACTGTGCTTACCCTGTCTGTCCTATCTGTCCATCAGTTTACCCTAATTGCATTTGGCAGACAGTAGACATCTTAGAGGACACTCATACATATTTGCTGAAAATCTGCAATGTCTGATGGAAACATGAGGAGAACTCAGCTGTTGTTCAATCTGTTTGGCAGCAGCTGGCCAGTCCACAGCCATATGTTCTCTAGAAAATTAATACATTTGTGTCTCTGATCATCACACACAGTGTCTTGCTCAACAGCAGAAAAAACCATAAGAGAGCTTAGAGCACTGAGGGGCGAAGTAGGACCAGAGGCAGAACTGGCTGTGCTGTTATAGGGTAGACTGGTAGTGTGGATAGTGCTCAGGAGGGCAGGAATAGAGTTTACTGCATTGAGATAAGAAATATGAGACACAGAACAAGAAGCCTAGATGAAACTGCTAATTCTGCTGCTCAGGAACCTTCTATCTTTGCACAAAAATATCAAATCCCTTCTCTTTAATCAGCCTTCCTCTAGTGCTCAGGCTCCTCATCCTCTCACCATGGAAGACCTCAACTTCCACACCTGCTTCCCCAGGAAACATTTTGTTTGGGAACTGCCAGAAGTCTAGTATGCTGCTTGCACCAGGAGAGAGCACTTGGCAGCCTCTCACTCAGCTCAGATATCTCAGACTGTGATATGTCTGGATTACACCAGCTCCTGGGACTAAACCCTCCAAGTCACTCCCACACTTGAGTTCCTTCCATGGCAGTGAAGTGCATCTCCTCCAAGCCCTTGGCCTGTTCCTCCAAGATATCTCTTCCTTTAATTGGTCTTGGCTAAGGAATGAGTACAAATAAATCCATTGATATTGCAACTTTATGCACAGCATTTTATTGCATCAAATCTTTATATGACTAAACTTAAACTCTCAGAGATACAACGTAAAGCAAGTCAATATCCATGAATCCAGCAGTTATAATGAAAATAATGTAGTAGAGAAAGAGATCTAACCACATACAGAATAACTGAAAGTAATTCATGCTGTCTACCCAACTACCTGCCAGCGAGGTTGTAATTCAGCTGACAGTGTTCTCAACAGATGTTGTCTGACTGTCAAAAAAATAAAATGTCTGGGTTCATTTCCAATATAGAAATGGAATGGAAATAAATATGAAATATTTTGCCATCTGTTACATTGCTGAGTCACTGGAGAATATTATCCCCAAATGTGCATATTTGTAGATTAATTGGTCTATAGCTGTCTGGCAGCTAGAATTTAAAAAAAAATTCTCCAAGGCACTGATTCCACCACATTACAGAAGATATATGGAGATGACTGCTATAATGAGAAATATTAAACCCAAGCACTGGGAGAAGGCTACAAGAAATCCTTGAAGATATTGTGCTGTCTTATTACACATTAATTAATTTGCAGACTTTTCCAATGAGCCTCCTGAGAGCCTGTAAATATTGTGTCTTTGACCAAGTCACTTATTGCCTGGTATTGGTGCACAGCCTGTGCTTGCAGGGACCTCTGTGTGCTGCAAAGCAGGGTGGGACAGGGGGTGGAGAAAGGGGAAGGAGGGATTTCTCCCCAGGGAAAGAGGGATTTCTTGGGGTTAGGTTTTGCATTTATGTGCTGTTTGAATGCAAGCCTCTAGTGGGAGCAGCATGAGACTCCAGGCAGTAAGAAGTCTCCAGAAGGTGCAGGTTATGCCAAAATAATTCATCTACTTCAAGTGGCTGTAACGGCACCCAGAGGAGCACCAAGCCTCCTCATCTTTGTGTTGTTTTGTTCCAGGGTGTTAATTATCACACCTTGTCCCACCTGGACATACATGCCTGGCACTCTTGGATGTGCCCTCAAGTACAAAAGATTTCAAACCACAATTGCAGAGGAGAGTCATGGTCAGAGGCCAAGTGGGGTACTGCAGACCATGGCAAGCAGCAGCAAGTACCTGTGTTTACACAACCAAACCCTGCAACAACAAAGAGAAAGAAATTAAAGGAAGTAGAGAGAGCAGCATGGGGAGAATAAGAGAAAAAGAAGCAAAAGACCCATCAGAAGAGCAAAGGTTTGTAAAGATTAAACAGGAAGGATAGTGTAGAGCATAGCCCATAAACACTGAGCATTCAGAAGAGAAAACTCAGTCAAGTTTAAGTCAATTAGTCCTTGTAAGCATCATCATCATCCCAAATCTCATGATTTGCACGTTTGGTACCTCTAGGAACTGAAGTAAACCTTTCCTTGCCCTGGTCACAAGCATACTGTTTAGCAGGCAAGAACTCCATTCATTACATCTCTCAGACCAGGTTTGATCAATGTTGTGGCTCTCATGCCCACCTTTCCCTGCATTCTGAAGCAAAAATAGATCAAGATTATCAGTTTCCTTAAGGTGTTCATGATTGCTATTTCTGCATATATTTCTGCATATTATTCTTCTTCTCACAGAAGGTTTGTTCATATTACCTCATCCTACTGCAAAGAGAGCTTCTTCAAGGATCTGGTTCCACCCTCTCTCCCACAAAGTTCCTAACCTCTTCTCCATCTTTGAGTTCCATATGGTCATCACCTCTCACAGGAAATCCAAGCAGTTTCGGACCCTCATTGCTGTCCCCACTTTCAGCACTTTCTGTCAAGACAAGACTGTGCTTTGTCTCACTCCCCTCTGCCCTGCGTCAAGTCTTACCCACTTTGCTATCAGGGAAGTATCTAAAATAGACCTTTGAGGGTTTTTTTCCCTTAAATTGCAGATGGCCAAGGCAGCGTCTCTGTTCCTGGGTAGCAAACATTGCCTTTTTCTGCTAACAAACTCCCAGAACACATCCTGTGGGAACCTACTCACCTCTGTATCCACAGCTGAGAGATCCAAGATGAGTCACTTCATTCAGGGGATATCTCTTGGAGCTGAACAACTCATTGAATAAGCTTTGCAAAGGTAAGTGAGTGCTCTGGAGGGTTGGGTTGTGGGATTTTTGTTTTCTGATAATAACACTGGGGGCTGTGATAGCTTTCCTCGCCTTTTTCCTTCTTTTCCAAAACTTTTCTTTATAGGATTTCGTTTGCCACACACACACGTACATACAATGCAGAGGTCAGTCTTAAGTGTTTCTGTTTGTGATATTGGTGATGATTCTCTTCCTGTCTTGTAGAAAGGGTAAACATCTTAATTCCGTTTCTAACCCCAGTCACTATAAGTACACTCTCTATACTCTCCCCAAAGCATCCACTGCAGTCGCTGCTGGGTATTGGCCCTGTGGTCCAGCCCAGCTTAACTGCTCTTATATTCCTGCCTCCTCATACCAAATATTCTCCTGGGAGTAGACATGGCAGCTTTCCAAATGTTCCCAGCCTGTGCCTGTGTGCTGTTTCTGCCTGCTAGAAAGGGTCAGCTTGACTCTCACTGGCCTGGATATGTACAAGCCAACAGGATTAACTAGAACAAGAACTTAAAAAAAGTCAGTGACATTTTATTCACTGCAAGAGAGAGATGTAGCACGATAACAGGTACCCAGCAATGTGCTGGAATTGAAGCTTTTTAAAATTAATCTTGACAATGCTATGTCTGACCTGATCTAGTGGTGGCAACAGTCCTTCTTTCACCAGGCAGTTCCCACCAACATCCCTGTCAGTGGTGGTCTTAGAATTTTAAACAGGAAATTTGAAGAAAAAGGACAGCCCTGAAGTGGCTTTCAGTCACTGATAGGGATCTCATCAACCAGATTCAAACTCTCCAGTTGTGTTCATCTCCTTTACTAATTCCTGTAGCTTGCATCAAAGACACAGTCTGCCTGCCCCTTTAATATTGGGCCTGCTGGGTAGAAGTTCTTGGTAGATCCCTTAATGTCAGTGCTTGAGTGTCTTATGGACTTCTCAAGCTGGGCTATATCAAGTTTGTGGTATTTTAGGGTTTTTAAAAATAAATAATAGAACAGAACAAAACAGAACCTGAATGGTCAGTTGGCAAATACAGAACAATGAACCAATTCATAGATTATTGCACAATACATGAGATGGTTAAAACACGTAAGAAACAGGTAAAATGCTTAAAAGCAAAATAAGGTTGGAAGTTACATATCCTTTTTAAATGCATTCCCCTAGGAAAGTCAGTACTCATGGTAATTTAGAATGCTTACTTAATACTGGATACTTTTTCTCCAAGAATAGTGAATGTTTTTATAAATTGAGCACAAGAAGGCGCACTTGGAAACAGGATAAGAGAGAAGTCTTAGCTAGTAATGCCACAATGAAAGTCCCCCACTCTGATGTGTGTGGATGAAATCTCCACATGCGTGATTTCTAGGCTTTCTTTGGCAAACATGGCCAAGACAAAAGAGGGAGAGAAAAAAGAGGAGGAAGAGCTTAAGGGAAAAAAAAATAGAGTAGGTCTGTGCAGCTTGTTTTACTCTGCTGCTGGTGAAATAACTATTTGTTTCCCAACAGCCCCAGAGCTCCCAATAGCCCTGACTGGCTATTACTCCACTGTTCTGGCAAGTTGCTAATGGCTTTGCATTTTCTTTTATTGTCATCAAGAGTGGCTGGAGTTCATTAAGAATTATAGGAACAGGCTCCATGCTTTCAAACTAGATTTGGGAATACACTCAGAAGTGATCAGTGATGACAGGCTTTGCTAGTTCTAGATAGCCCATCACAATCATCAAAAGAGCAAGTAAAGAAAACAACCACTTGGTAAGCTGTGAAAAGCTGTATATATGTATAACAGTGTCATGAAAATGGAACATAATACCACTTATTTAGTAACTGTTGTATTTAAAAGTCCTATCAAGACCAAAAACAAACTAAAAAGATGGCATTTCCATTAGCTATAAACAAAAAGAAAATATCCTATTCTATGAAATTAAAATCAAATACTTGCACCCACTCACATGCTTTTAATTGACCAAACAGATCTAACAGTGGCAACATTTACTTATAAGAGCTTCTAGAGGAATAAGAGAACCACCAGACGCAATCCTTTTCCTAAAGTGGAAAGAATGCATGCTGAAAACCCAGAGGACAGCTCAGGGAGCTGCTCGCAGAGAGATTAGATAGCACATAAAAACATTACATTGACTCAAACATGGGACAGAAGTAGAAAATGTGGCCATTGAGGTTTTATTTATTCTTCTATTACTTCTCAGCATGTAATGTATTTTTAAAGACTCAGGAATGTACTGAAACATTTATTTCAGATTCTCAGAATTTAAAGCCTTTACATGTATCAGTCTTGATACCTTCCATGCATTTTTCCTCACCTGTGAGTATTAGTTATAACCAGATATTGAACTAGATGCTCTTACTCCAAATGCATGAAATGGTAATTGAAATGAGGCTGGATCCCAGTGAGGACTACTAGACAATGGAATAAACTCCCAGAAGAGGTAATGCAGAAAAAATTGCTTCAGAAGCTGAAAAGTAGGCCAGAGAAGGTGCTAAGAAATAAAGCCAAGAAAACAGACCCCTAATACAGAGACAGCCTCTGGCCTATCATTATGAGCTGATGTGGTATTCTGCAACTTGTAATCCTTTGCTATCACCAGCAAAGCATCTGAGAAATAATAGACTTATTCACCTGGTCAGTATGGGCTGACCTACTGACAGGCACTGGTCTACAGATGATGCAATTCACTTAACTGGCCGTTTTTCTTTCACCTGAACCTGGCAAAGAAGAGTGTACATCATAGTAGCAAATGAAGAGTTAGGTGGTGACAGAAAAAGAAAACAGGCACAAGAGCGCGTGGTCATGCAACACTTCTCCTGCCATCAATCTGGCCACCTACCACTGTTCCCTTGCCCCAAAAGCCAGTTTCCACTCTTTGCTTTTGTGTTTTTCCATGGTCCCACACTCCCACAACCTCCAGTGGTATTGCACAGCAGGGGGAAAGGGAACTGAGTGCCCCAACATTCTAAGGAGAAATTTCCCTAGAGTTACTAGAGGAGATGACTGTTCTCAAACACTGCCGAGCAACACTGGACACATTGCAGGATTGGACCCAAGGGAGAAAATGCCTGTTGAACTGAATGCAAGCAGGTACCAGGGGCTTAAGCTGTGGCTGACAACTGAACAAAGCCTGGGAGGTGAGAACATGGCCATTACTACAATAAGTCTACATGTTTTGATCTATACTATAAGGATGAGCATTATCAGGAGTAGCGATCAGGGCACATACATTCCCCTGCAGATTAATCACTGTTTGGAAAGAGCTGAGGGACAGAGGGCCTTAGGGCATTAACCCCAAATGGCCATTAATCCCCCAAAATGCCTTCTACCCATGCCTTTGTCACTATCAAAAGGTAAAAAACTTTGAAAGGGAAAGGGATAGACTGAAAACCAGTATTTTCTTCTTCTTTCCTGTGGAACAGTTTAGATGTGTGTAACATCAATCAAGTTTTCAAGTTCTGAAATATCAAACTTTACTGGGACAGAAACAAATCTCCCTTTTCCTCCTTCTGTCTCGGTTAAGAATAAAAGTAAATACAGTGCCTAATAGAAACTGAGGGGAAGAGAGGGGCTGAGATTCAATGCTGGGCTTTAAACCAGCATATTTTACCCATTAAAAGGCCACACTGATCTGATCACTATGATCAGTTTTGGAAATTCAAAATAGAAAAAATTATCTTCGTACTAGGAGCAACTGACTCCCAAGATATCTGTATACACATAAAGTGAAATAATTAGACCTTGAATGAAAAATCTTGACAGTACAAAGAAAGACCATGATCTAATATCAGAACAAAGTTAACAGATGTCATTAAGTGAGACGATTAGCTGATGACGGAAGGTCGCACCCAGTTTACTTTTCACAGTTGACAGATCAAAGTTATTTGTTCAGTTTGAGCAAGGACTGAATACAGTTACCCTAGGAAAATCCTTTCACATAACATTAAGTCTCTTTCTGTCTTGTGTTTCTTAGACATGAATTGTCAGGAAAAATACTAGTGAAACACTACAGAGCAAGGGCAACCAGCTCACATTGTACTGAATGGTAATTCCCTTAGTGGTAGGTAAAAATAAATGTGTAATTGTATCCAGCAGCCTTTACACTCATGTGAATCACATGCCTGAGATATTATGAACCCGACTCCAGCACAAGTTACGCAGCTGTGAATTGGGAGAAACCATTAAGCCAGCTCCTGAGACAGATCCAGCCCCCAGGTCTCCTCTGATGCCAATTCTCATTGTCCACCTAGGGGATCCTCTCACTCACATTCCCCTCTCTGCCCCAACCCCTGCCTCACTATCAATAAAACACAATTATCCAGTGCTTGGGCACAAGGCCAAGAAGGAGCATCCCCACTGAAAGTGGGTATGGGCTAGGTGGCACTGGGGGTCTTAAATTATGGGGGAACAAGGTGACAGATGGCACAGGGAGAAGCATAGCTGCCTCTCCTCTTGTCAAGCCCTAACCTGGTGCCCAGAGATCACCCTGTGCTCTGGCAGTCTCTACAGGCCCCCTCAAGTCGGTCTCCACCAGTGTCAGCAGAGCCGCGCGGCATCACCGCCGGCAGTGGCAACACCCCTCTGCTCAGCCAGGCATCACGCCCCTCATGCCCACGTGGGCAGCCAGCATGGCTAATGCATGGTGAAAATAGCAAGTTGGGTTGCCATAATTCTTTTTTTAGCATTAAATTTTTACATAGCATCTGTCCAAGCTTTGGATAGTTGCTGTTAGTGTTGGGTTTTGCTCCTGGTTTTTCTTGTTTGTTTTCCAGAACTGGCAGGAAGGGGAATATTTAAAACTCAGATTTTAAACTTGACCTACTTCATACCTTTTCTGCTACAAAGTGTGATTAATTTTATGTTGGTTTTCACTTAGGAAGAGACTGAATTTATGCAGTGCAATCTTGAAATCTAGAGTGAAAAAAGCACACAGAAAACGTTCTCAACGTCAATAAATTCACTTTGGTCCAAATGTGCATCCAGTACTTGTCCATTTACTTAATTACACCATCATATAATATGCAATATAGTACTACATTTATTTTCTTCTATCCATTCAGTCCAGAGGCTTGATTATGTTGATTTTAAAACTATGAGCCTTTATCTCAACACTGCCCACTTTGTATTCAAGCTTTCAACAATGCATGTGCCCCATCTACAGAAAAAGGAAACAATAGCCTCCAAGTAAGTCACAGAAGAGGTATTTGAAACATGCTCATACAATAACAAACACTGGGGAAAATAACACATTTATACTGCAATAAAGCTATTCATAAATGCAGTGCGGTAGAGTTTCAATAGGCTGCAATTCAAATAATCTACAAAACCCTATGCCAGCTAAAGTTACCATTTGAATGCAGAGAGACTAGCATTAAAGAATGTTTTAAAATGCAGAAAGATTATGCTGGCCACTGCCCTGTGCAAACTAGGGGATTTGTTGCTTGCCAAACCTGCTGCAGGATGAGAATCAAGACATTCAGACCCTGCTGGGGAAGAATGATTGCTTCATTGTGTGAAGGTATTTCTGTTACATGCAGCACACCAGCAGGGCTCTTCATCAGAGAAGCACACAGTGGATTACAAAAACTCTTAACTCTGTGGTCCTCAGGAATTTCAGCAGTATCAAAGTAAGAGGACCAAAGAAAGTGGTGCCTAACAGAGAAAAGAAAGGAGGGACTTAACCTTTGTCCTGAGGGTGATAAAATAACATCACATGGCTGAAAATCAGTCTAGCTTCAGCCATGTGATTCAGTTGACACAGTCACTTTTGTTAAAGTTACAGGATGGCATCAGTAGTTGAAAGGTCATATTTGAAAGACTTTCTACATACACCATCAAAATACTGGCTGGAAGACTCTGTGAGGGCTTATTATGCAGATACAAGTCTGGACATATTAGTTCTTTTTTGCACTAAAAGCCCTTGTAACATTCCCAAGAGCAGCAGGCAGACCACAGGAACTACAGCACACAATAGAGACATTTACTCGTGGTACAGGTAACATACCAAATCTTACCTCACATTGCACACAGCCCATCTCCACCTGTCTTAGCACTTCTACTGTGCCAGTTACAGCGGCATTTAGGTGGAATTATGAGTGGACTTAATTGACAGAAGATAATTTATAGAGGCATGACTGAAGACATTGACTAAATCCTCTGCACTATGTGTTGCTGTTGTTGGGACAGTATAAAATGTATTTGTGTGTTTCAATGTTCTTTTGAGGGAATACATGTTCCTCAAAGCTGCAGGAGCTCTCTGCCACCACTGTGGGTAGACTTTCAAAAAGGCATGTTTCAGCTGGCTTTACCTATGGAGCTGGCAGTTGTTCTTTATTTCCTCTTCTCAAGACTAGGCTGCACTTATCTTCCGTGAACCCAGTCCACCATGGCCTGTCCTTCTCTCATGGGTTTCATGACCGTAACTTCTTCTAGTTTCTTCCCTATCCAACTAGCCAATCCATGTCTGTCTTGGCAAACCCAGCTCCCCACCACTCAGCCAGGAGTGCTAACAAAGTTTGTCTCCTATGCCTTCTCTTATAGTAACCTCATCCACTTGTAAACATGTGCCTTTTTCCTGATAATTCTCTCTCCTGACTTTCTGTCTTTCCCTGTATAACACCCTAAATCACCCTGGCTCAGACAATTCAGCCTGCTTAGTTTTCTGCTGAGATCCATGTGATCAGCATTCATTTCCTGAACTTTACTTCTGCAGTTTTCCTGCTCTGCCTTCATCATCGGTAACACCAAAAGGTTTTTCACAATACACCCCACACCTTTAGAGACACCAGCTCTTAAATAGATGATACAGATGTCTTTCACCTCTTACAGAAAAATAGTGATCTTCTTTTCAAACTGACCTCTCACATTTATCATAGAAATTTGGACAGACCTGAAAATTTTCTCTGTGGTTTTGTGATCATATTCCTTCATGCTGAGTGATACAGCATCAGATGAGAGTTCAAGATGCAAGATCATAAACTGCCATAAGTATCTTTAATGGGGCACAACATAAATTTCTCACACATCTTTTTGAATATTTCCCCAAGTGTCTCTAAAGGGGAACAGGCACACATCCTGAGCTGAACAGCCTTAAGCACAAATTTTTCAAAATAGTAGGCTGCCAGCCTGGGAACAGTACTGAACTGCGGCATTGCCCTTAACCCAGAGTAACCTTTTTGAAAGCAGATGAATGATTCCAGTAAAACTTTTCCCAACTTGTCTACACAAGTAAGAAGAAAAGACTGCAAGATAGGTCCAGATCAATCTATTCTGCAAAACACCTTGAAAAAACCCAGACGTGTACAAAGGCCAGGAACTCTCCTGTTTTGTTTTGAAATTATCCTTTTGTTCCCCAGAAATCTCAGATCTAATCAGTCAGCTTATGAAGAATGAAAGAAGCCAAATTTACAATCAGCCTTCTTCTGCATACTTAAAAAAGAGGTACAAAGTTGTGGGAGCAGTACAAACTCCCATGTCTGTGACCAGACCTGGGAAAGGATCCCATCTGCAGTTATGAGTGCAGTTCGTTGCCTTGCCCCAAGGCAGTTCCAAGGTGGCTATTAAGTAATTCCTGCAATGACAAGCAGTCCCTGATAGCTTTTCAGATGATTTTACAGACACACTGCTTGCTGGGGAGCAACCGGCAGCTATTAACCTATTGTGCCATGGGCCACCCAGGCCTTGCTGGATGGTAACCATTGTCTGCCACTGCTGGCTCATCTCTTCGTCCTAGATGATTTGGGTTTTAGCTGTACATCAGGCCCACACCCCTGGCCCACCCATGGCACTTGGTGTCTGCTTCCCAGCTGGCTTGCAGCTCTCACCATCACAGCATACACTGTCAGGCTTTTCTTACCTTAGCCACCATGTTCACCTCTGAAGCCAGTATGTCTTAGCATGTAAACACCCCTTCAGTCTATTTATGAAGGGCATACTTCATAAAGGGCTCAACATTCTTCCCACCACAAGGTTTTGGAACAGGAGGCTAACTCCAAACCATTATTTCCAAACAAACATCCTCTCTCCCCTATGTTATTGCCAAGTCTGTTGTTTTCTGATGTAATTTTTAAGAGGAAGAATGCGCAATACATCCCAGAACAGATCTCTGTGTTCAAAAGAAAGAGAGGGAGCTATTAACCAGAGTAGTAAATCAAAACTAATAAACACATAATTGTACCCAACATTTATGGAAAGGCTTCCTGTTGGAGGGAAAATCAGTCATCAGTTCAACACATACTCTTCCTTTTTTACAGAAAAATTATACTCTCAGGGGTATCAAAAGTCACTGTTTATAGCCAGGTTCTAAATTTCTGAAACCTAAGATGTATTACGGGAACTTTTAAGATTAACTATATTTAGTGGGCATTTTATTGTCCATACAATCATGCTATTAAAGAAAATATTTCTTTCCTAAGCTATATATGTATGTGTGTGTGTGTGTGTGCGCGCGTACATCTGCTCCTGAAGAATTTCACATGCTCAGCAAAAAAGCTTCATGTTTTATTTTTAAATGAATATAAATGCTCACAAGATCTTACACTAGGTGCAAAAGAAATCAGACATGGACAAAGCACTTGTCAGTGCAAGTAGCCAGAAGTGTTTGCAATCTGGGTACCAGCAAGAATTGGTCATATATCTTATAGCAAAGTTATTGTTAGTTTTTGCCCACACACCAAGGAAATGTTTCAAAGGTCTGTGTCTCTTCAGACTTCTAATTCAGGAAATAGAGGTGGTTTCCATACAAAAAAGCAAGCAGATATTTTCACATTTTAAATGAGAGGAACAAAAGCACAAGAACAAAAGTAATGTTTCTCGCGTGAGCACGTGTCTCCCTCTGTGGCAGTCTGCACTGAACAAAGTAACAGCCTGGGTCTGGAGGCACCAGAGGGTTCGGAAATGCTGAAAGTACAGCCTGCAGAAAGCAGAGATGACATCTGCCCAGCAAAACCACATCTGAGGTGGTGAAAGGGGTATGTCCAGCCACATACTCCAACACAGACACTGAAATGCTTACTCGGAATTCCTAATCAAAATACTGGGAGGTGAGCGTGCTTTCCTTTATTTCCTCTTTTACCAGTAACCTGGGAGGTTAGCTATGCAAAGGCAGCTCTCACAGCCATCTCAGACTTGTTCAATAGCAGCATGAAGGGACCACGGAAAGGAAGTTCTCGCCACAAAAGTGGTCACCATGGATATATCCATCTACAGTGCACTCAGACTCAGCTGCTGGGGAGCAAAGAAATGTTTGCCAATAATTACTGCTTTCAACTGGTCATCTTCCTAGTAAAGAGAGAGGCCTTAAAAGTTGAAAATTGTAGATCTGGCATCACATTCAACTTCAAAATAGAATAAAAATCTTGAGGATTTTTTGCTTCACTTTTCTTTTTCTGAGCCTGAAATGTACTTATCATCTCTTTAAAGGACAATGGCAAGCCATACCTCTTGTAAATGTTCCTACTTTGTGTAAACCCTCATGTTGTCTTATCTTACCAGCGGATCTGCTGCACAACAACCACTCACAAAAGAGATCACAAGGTCATGAAAATCTTGTGATCTGTCTGTGGTGAAATTTCAACTAGCAACAATGAAAGTCTCTTCAGTGCGATCACACTGACCTGATTTCTTACACAGGTTTCAACAAAGCTCCATTCTGAAAGGACAGAAAAACATGCCATCATCATATAGACCTACTTAAGTTGATCCAGTGAGCCCTCCTCATCTGCTCAGCCAACCACAAAACCCAGTGTCTTACAGGTTGAGCCACATAAGGGGGAAGCTGGTGCTGGGCTTAATGAGTTCTGTACAACAAGAGCTGTTTACCAGGGGAAGGTCAGGGTGCACCACAGAGACAGCTCTTCTTATGGGTCGTCTTTTACTCACCAGCTCATCCTGGTGAGTAAAAGTCCCCTCTATTCTGCCATTGCCAGTTCAGGTGCAGGTCAGGCTGGGTGCACTTTTTTCCTCCATGTAATGATGCTGTTTCTTACCTGTCCACACACAGGCATGCACCCAAATTGCTGGCCGCAGCTCTTCTGCCATGGGCATTCAATTTGCTCAGTTTTGCAGTTGCCCTTGTCCTGGGAAAAATTTTTAAAAACACCAAAAAGACCCCAAACAAACAAACAAACAACTGTCTTGCAGCTGTCAGAAATGGAAGGCCAAAGTTAAATCTGTCTTTCATAACAAGATTTAATCCATATGAAACTGAAGATGTATTAAGGCTTAGAAGGAATATCAGCAGTATCTCATACAGAACAGCCCTTGAGTATAAAGGTAAATCTCCTGAGGGTGAGGTGGACAACCAGAGCTGGGTTTATTATTCAAACTTTTTGAGCTTGCAATGTTGGGCTAGAAATCTCATGAAAACATGATTTACTGGAAGATTTCTAATACTTCCTGCTTCTGCTGGGGCTGGAAGTACCACAAGAACTACATTTCTGTGGTATTTTGGTATTTCCACTTGTGGTCCCAGCTGGAACTAAGAAGGAAAGAGGCACACACACTTGGAAATGGTGGGGTTTCAGTCATCTGCATTTTTTTAGAATCACAGGAAAGGTTTCTTCTAGGTCCACTTTGAGGCAACATATTTGGGGAAGTATTCTCATGCTAGCAGATGCTACATGAAGTCATGACTTTTCAGTTACATAAAATTTGCACTTTAGTTCAGAATTTTACGAAAACTGTCTCTCTGGCTAACTGGTTTATATTAACTCTACATAGTTCTGCCACATAAGAATTTCACTATGTCAGTCATGCATAATAATAATATAACAATCTAAAATAATAATGTAATAAATCCACTCACTAGTCATCGTGGGCCAAATTCTGGCAACTCTTTGTGAAAATGTGCTGCAAACACATGTACAAAAAGTCTCTTAGCTCAGTCCCACTGGCCTCAAGCCAAAAAGTTATCTAATGGCAAATCAACAGACAAGTGTCACCAGAAATGTCTCACAGTTAAACAGCTCTGCTGTGAGCATAAGTTATTCCATTTCAGATGTGGAAAGATTTAATTGGGTTCTATGCAATTAACAAACCTCAATTATGAGTAATTTGTTAGTCATGCTTACTTTTGGCTAAGCCTTGCTTTTTTCCCTCTTTCCGCTTTCCCTCTTGAAACACCTGCAAGTAGATGCATCAGTGGGGTTCTGGCCAGAACTCTGATAAAATGTCTCATTGGTGCAGATTTTAATCATTTCTATGAAAACAGCTGCTTTCCTTAAAGAATGTGCCCGTGGGCAAAGCCATTTTCACTTCTAACAAGGGCTTGAGGAGTTGCACTGACAAAAATCACCTGCTGGAAACAGTGATTTAGTGCGTCTCCAAGTCAGCCTGGTGCTGCTCCTCATCCTGCTAACCTGGCCATCCCTGCATCTGTGCTGGGCAGGTCTCGGTCACCTCTGGTGGAGAAATAGCCTGGTCTGCCCTTCATTTGGATGTAATAAGAGCTGGGGCAGTATAGTTCAAGGCAGGGTAGATGCTTTTGAATCACTTGATGGAATACATCTCCATGCTGTGCTAAATACCCTCCTTCCACTGGGAGTGTAACTTGTGCTCTCCCTCCAGCTCTCCTATTACACAATGCATATCTTGAACCATCATTTAGCTCCTCAAACTTTAACCATATCAGCTTTCTAATATTTCTAATAGGCTTGTCTCATATTACTGCTCAACCAAAGTCTTTGGAATCAACAAAGAGGATGAATTTTACCCATCTGCTTCAATCTATGTATGAAGATAATTGCAAAAAACTAGCAACAAAGTAATTTAGACCATGAAGAAAGAATTCTGAGACTGAAAGCCAGGGTTAACTGGAGAAAAGGCCTTAGAGATGCTGATTGTGCTCATGGTGGGACAAAGAAACAGCAGTTCCTCCCAAATTAAACTCAGATTATTCATTCTCCACAGTCAGCTGTCCTGGAGGCTATGTACACCTGTGTTCCTCTTCACTGCTGTTCTGCAAAGTGGCGCTCTTTGAATGGAGGGGAATTTTACTCCAACTTAGTAAACCATGGCACAGAGACCTCAAGCAAATGGGAAAAATGTTAGTACAGAGATGGAAGCAATATAGCTTGACCAAAGGTAATCCTCTTTAGCAGAGGTTTGGAGGCAGGCTAACATAGCAAGGCCCACACTTAAGATGATTGCAAGTACCTCTGCTGATGAGCACTAACTTGGGTGCCTCTGCCCAACTCTCCTTTGCTCAGCATGGCTGGACAGCCAGCGTGCCATTCCAGTCTGCAGCCTCTCACCATGGCTGATGGAGCTTGTCTAAAGAAGCAGTACCGGGTCTGAGGGTGCAAAAACATAATCCAGAGAATGCCCTACTGACATCTAAAATATAGGAGAGATGGATGGGGTTCTCTGAGCTTGCCTGCAAGGCTCTGCTCAGTTCTGCTGAACTACCTCTTGAGACACATTTGATGAGGCTATCTACAGATTTGTACATCTGCTCTAGCTGCTTTTATTCCTTCTGATCTCTTCCATTACCTTTGACTACATGCTCCTTAGGGCAGTTAACATCTTCCCCTTTATGTCCAGTATATACACAGGACACTGGTGAAAACAGGTCATCACTACTGAAAGCAACAGGTTCTGTCACAGATCAAAATTTCCTTTATTTCAAACTCTCCAGTCTGAGGCAAACATCCTGGAAGTCTGAAGTTCTTTTTTCTCAAGGGCATGACAAAGAAGGACAGGTTACCTGGACCTTATAAGCCAAAACCTTACTAGGTTTTACATGAAAGTCAATTTAACCTTTAATGGAAAAACATGGGAAGATTTTGTTTCTGATAGACCAGTTATTTCCAAAAAAAAAGGAAGCTTGTCACAAAAATTCACAGTTACCAAGGATTCTCAGAAATATTTAAAACTCTTATGAACACAACCAGAGGGTAATTGGGCTTTGGAAAAGAAATCTCTGCAGCAACAGTGGTTACATGCTATGTCCTCATTTGCTGGGGTGAAAACTAAAATCTAAGAAGAGAACTTGCAGATTTAACATAAAATAACAGCCAGGGAATATAAATAAAATGTAATATAGCAAATGGGGAATAATTATTTGTGGATTTATAACACCTGTTTCCCTGTTCCATATGCAGGACTGGTAAGGGAAAAGGAAAAGGTACTCACAGAGGTGAAAAGTTCTCATAATTTTTTGTTATGATGATTTTTCAATTAATTTCTAAATATGTGCTTACCACACACTTCTTTATGAAGAAAATAAAGGCCGAGCTATAAATAATATTTCCTGTCCTGGGAGTTTTTCTAAGCTGCAAATTTTTTGCTGTTGTCAGAAATGGGAAAACCCAGAAAACATGCAGGTTTTGGATTTGTTTTAGTCTAGGATCTTGCTTTATTAGAGCCTTTTAAAATACTGATAGTGGTCTTCCAAAAAAAATGGCACTGGAACGCCAAGGCCCATCTGGAATTAAATCTGGCCAAGAATGTCAGGAACATCAAGAAGGGCTTTTTCAAATGCATCCATAACAAAAGGAGAACAAAAGGTAATGTGAGACCATTACTAAATGGAGGGGGAATCCTGGTAACAGAGGATGCAGGGAAGGCAGAGTTACCAAACGCCTTCTTTGCACCGTCTTCACTGACAAGACCAGCCCTCAGGGATCTCTGACCCAGGAGAGCAGGGTAAAGGGATGTTGGAAGGAAGACTTTCCCTTGGGCAAGGAGGACTGCGTTAGAGAACACCCAGGCAACCTGACATCCACGGGTCCATGGGCCCTGAGGGGATGCATCCACAAACGCTGAGAGAGCTGGTGGACACCATAGTGAGGCCACTCACAGTCATCTTTGAAAGGTTGTGGAGATCAGGAGAGGTGTCTGAGGGCTGGAAGAAAGCAAACGTCACCCCAGTCTTCCGAAAAGGG
>WBMZ01008569.1:0-16638 GCA_013400975.1 Atrichornis clamosus | reverse complement strand
GCCGCTGGGTCCTCGCACTGCGCGTGCTCCGCCTGCTGGCACGGCCGCGCCGAGCGCGTGCGCGCCGCGGGAGGCCCCGGCCCGGCCTGGGTAGCGCCGGAAGAACAGGCAGCGAGAAATGCAAGATCCCAAACCCACCAAATCTTAAAGCAGGCGCCCAAAAAGGTGTAATAGTGAATCACAACTCAACGGAAAAACAGAAACCTTACAGCCCCTCTTTACCCCAAGGACCTTCATATGGTGCCCCATACCTTCTTTTTCCATTTTTAACTGTGAAGTTTCTGGTGTTCCCTTCTAGACAGACAAGCCCAAAAGGGCCGCAAGAAAACTTTTACAACACTCTATTTATTCTGAGTAAGCTCAAGACATTTGCAACCTAACTTGCAGCCTCATGAAAACAAAAAAACCATCCTGAGTTCCAAAACTAGCTTTGGATGAATGCTCAGTAAATTCTTCAGGATTTTTTTACCTTGTAAACACATGGCGCAATATGTATCTTTTGTTTCACTGGTACAACACACACACATTTTATGACTGAAATGGTAATGGACTAAACTGTGAAGTATATTCAATGGGATAACTGAAGTATAACAATTTTAATTCCAGAGTTTCTCATGATGTCTCAGATAACAGCTACTATATATTTATGAGTCTTCCTCAAGATTCACCAAATCTAATGTTTAAAAAATAAGTGAAGTGAAAATATTATTGTTTATATTAGTACTCCAGATTTGTCATTAAGCAGAGTTTAATAAAATGTCTTAATGTCCACCACTCATGCTGGGTAACCAGAAATCTCTCTCTGAACAGAGCCCAAAATTACTGACCATCGTGTGTTACCGTGTAACCTACCCATTGGAAGCCTCTCCACAAAAGGACAAAGTTGAGTATCACAGGTTTATTCTATTTCAGAGAACACACATGGGATTTTGTATTTACACTGTACAAACCTGAATTTTACAGAACGGGGCTATGGTTCTCACGAGAATATACCCTATTACAAGATTTGTAGTACAGCTGACATTTCTAGTAAAAACTCAATTAATATTTAAAAACAAACAAACAAACCCAAACCACAAAATTCAAGCATTTCTTGAGGGACTTGACTAAAAGAAGAATTAAAGTCTCAGTAAGCTGAAAAGCTGCTAGATGCTACCACCATGTTGGGGGCCAAAAAGGCTTTAATATAGGTCTAAGAGAGATGTAACTATGGAAATACAACCTAGGACATGCACAATCCCTTTCTCCAGAAAAGTACATAGCACAGTGTCTTGCTCTTAGTCACCCTTAGTCATCCTCTTTAGTCACCCCTTCTCCTCTTATTAATAAAGGAAATGATGTGTCCTGGAACTATTTGAGAGTTGTAGGAATTTCATCACTTTTTTGGTCTCAGCAACAGAACCTCTCACATCTTTTGGATGAAAGGGAACTGATGCCTCAGAGCAGCTGCAGTGTTTTCTAAAAGGTCCTGCAGCATTTGACTGGGCTAGCAGAACTGAAGCCACATAAAACCACACACCTTCACACCTTCACACTATGGGGAGGCTGAGAGAAAAGCTGCACCACATTTCTTTCTGGAAGCATAAACTGTGAATTCCCATGAAGGATGACAGCTCTCATGGGGAAAAACTACTTGAAAACAAGCCTTCCTTCCAGAGTAAATGGAACAAATAAGCATATCATCAAATGTGGAAATCTTATAAAGTGTATTCTGAAATGTCTCACATGTTAACTAGTTCAGTTTTTAGTTATCAAATCTTGCCCTGTAAAACCTGTTCCATCTATTCTACAAGACAAAAAATTACAACTGCAGAGAGCATTTAGGAAAGGTCATTCTTTTTTAATGGTTGTTGCCAGATTATTCTTTCATTGTTTCTTCTTTTTCTCTCTCTCTTTAACTTGTTTTATGGTTTTAACTTTGCCTTAAAATAATAAAAAGAACCCAACAAAAACTTGTTGTATTATTTGAAGAAGAAGCGTATTTTTCTGTACAAGAGTATTCAAACAACTAGGGAAGATTCATGTATTTTTGCACTAAAAATTACAGCATTTTTAGCCCTATTTTTCATAATGTTAATTATACTTATTATAATAGGATCTAATTATTTTTAAGATAGATTTCCCATACATACCCTAAGTTCATCATATGCTTCTCTGTGAGGAGTTTAAGTCCAAGACCACAGCAGCAAAATGAGAAAGCCAAAAAACCTTCAAATGTTTCAGTATTTCAAGGTTCAAAAAAGATCAATTTAATATTAACTGAACTTATTCTAGAAACCAAGGATTCTGTTCAATGCATGCACACACACACATAAAATGACCCATTTTTCTTGGTAAATAAACAAAGAAATAAGAAGTAATTGCTTTCCTTCTTCAAGGAAGGTTGGCAAAATGAAAAAAATTTTTTTTTTGCAGAAACTACCGCCAGTTGGATTTGCTCAGAAGCCTTTGCCTCAGATTCACTGGTTCAGGTGGGGATTTATCTTAAATTGAGCCTGGAGACAATAAGTAAAGAATCATTAATAAAGTAGAACTTTTAAGATTTCCTTTTATTTTTTCAGTAAAAGGGGAACAAAACGTAAAGGGGAACAGACGTAAGAACATCTTCATCTAATACTTATGGAAGTGAATTTTCCTGCCAGAGGTGGGAGAAATTTTCTCAAACACCCCTGCTTTGGAGTGAGAGCTGAAAATTTTCACACACCTCCGTGTCTCTCATAGAGTAAATAGTCCCAGAACATGTGTCATGCAGGATTTCATTATCAGTCCTTGCCATTCCCTCACAGAGCCCTTGCATTTCACATTGGGTACCTGAATGTTTATCAGACAGAAAGGGATCATAATGTCTCCGGAAACAACTGACTGAAGCACTTGGGAGTTAAGAAAAACAGTTTAAATCAAGCAGCAAGAGATTTAGAAGCAAATGTCACAAATGCCTTATATAAGTGATTCATCCTTGGGGCTCCTGTATAAATCATGTTCATAAACCACCCAGCCTTGAAACACCTCACCTTGGCTATATTTGCTGCAACATGAAATGCAGCTGGTTTACCCTGATCACTCTTACTAGGTCAAACCTCACAAACAACAGCCAAGTGGAAACAACGAGGGCAAGATACCTGTTAGGGCTCAGGTGCCAGCCAGCTCAGCCTTGGAAGCTGGCTTTAGCAACTTTATGAGCAGAAACACTGGCATCTTTAGTATTAGGAGCAGATACAAGTATAGGTTTCGAAGATCAGTGTTTAAGCAGTGGTGACTGAGGTAATCCGATGCAGTCCTGAGATCTGGAAGACCCTGGGTGCTCTAAACCATAACTGATCATCTGAGATTTGCAAAATTTATCCTAAACCTGACATTTATTTTTCCAAACATATACAATGGGGTTTGTTACAGTAATTAATGAAATTACATCTCTTCATTACATTGGAACCCTAATTGGCAGCAATAAAATGCAGTTGCTTCCCCACATAACTGGTGTGCATTTCATTGCATAATATGCAGACTGACACACCCTGTTTTGCTGTTTTACCCAGACCTTTACTCTTTCCATTTTCTTCTAGCTTCTACCTCCACATCCAAAAAGCACAAAACCAACAACCTAAAGCCAGTTTTTCCCCATTTACGAGCACCTTTCTCTTCCAAAAAGTAATGTAAGATTCATATTAGATCTGATGTGGGACTGGTTTGAGTCGTAGCCTCAAAGCTGAAGGCTTATATTCAGAAGCTCAAATTCAGCATTTTCTTTTGCTTTGTCCCAGCTGGTTGTAAAGGGTTTTCTTAGGATATTGCACTGCCTGGGACTCAGACTCTTTCCATCAGACCAGGTTTATTAAATCAAACTACATTTACTCATTTGTAATTCCATCCCTTTAATCTTCAAAAAATATTTCTCTGAGGCTTTCCTTTGATATCTATCAAAAGGTGTGGTCTATTCCACTTAAAAAATGGAACAGTGAAATGGATGGTAAGAGCAGGAAGACATAACCATTGTCACTCTATTTTAAGATGAGGGCAGACCTTTTTCGTTATTAAGTCAGAGGAAAAGAATAGCTGTTAGAGAGTTTAAATTAAAAAAAAAAATCTACTTGAATGAATTCCAGGGAAGATAAGAGACGTACAAATGATATATTCCATTATAAACCTTGTAATAACTTAAAATTGATTAGTGTTTGAAGACTGATGGATAACTACAAAGCATTTCTATTATAAAGCAAAGTGCAATTTTTGATATCATGCAACTACTTCAAGATCTCTAATTTTTCCCTCTTTTACAATATTCACAGCAGAAATAAAGAGATATCTGTCATTCATGAGAAATGAGTCTAGTTCTGAAAACTATATTGTTAGTCATATCAAGTTTTAATAGAAAAAGTGAAATAATGACTTGGAAATAGAGGGAAGCAGGATCAGAAGTGATGGTTCAGACAAGCAAGCACAGGAGGTCTCCATCTGCTTAGAATCTCAATTACAGTAGATCAGGCAAGTGGAGTTCAGCTGCAAATGTGAAACTTAATATGAATATATTCAATGACATATGGGAGAAAAAGCCAATATAGGTAAACCACAATTTAGTCATGAACTCCTGAGCAGACTATTTAGTGTCCTCCTTACATTTTTCCCTAGCTGGTGTGTAAGAATTTATAGGGCAGCAGTTAGAAATTGGACCATGGAAAATGGTTGCTGGCTTTAAAGAACACGGCAGAGCCTTAGAAAACATGTGTGATCTCAAGTTATCTTTTACCAAACAATGAATAAAATATTACATTAGAATAATACAATTTAAAATCCAATTTTGGACTCAAGGCAATTTCATTTAGAAGAACATTCTTTCTGTGATTATAGTGTTTTAACAAAGCCAGCACAATTTAGGATGGTAGTTGAACTATTTCATTAGAATCCGATGTCACAAATATGGTCAACTTCTTTCTCCTTCTTATTTCCCCAAATAAATAAATTTGTAAAGAATTAACAAACAAAGGTAAGGCAAACCTTACCTTCTCTTTAGGCATCTATCAGGCTTCAGATAGGTACAAGGATAGTCAGGTAGATAGATAGCAGATAGGTATGGACAGGTCTCTAACACCCAGTGTGACTAAAGTGAACATGACAAGGCCTCTGGAGAACGAAAATGTAAGAGGGTAATGCACTGCACCTGTTGAAACTGTGTATGGATGTGTGGTGGCAGCACGGACGCTGTGGTCACTGTGTATTGTAGGAACATCATCCCCCATGCAGACTTCAGACAGAGTCTTCCTGTCTCTGACAACACAGTTAAGAAAAAGTGCTGGGAAAATAATTGATTTTATTTAAGCTTGCTGGCAGGAAATGAACAAATTCATTTACGAAGGAAAGTAAATTACCAATGATTTCTGACTGATATTTTTGTAAACCTCTCAGTAACAAATGTAGAATTGACAGATTTCCTATGGAGCTGCAAAAATGTGGATAAGTACAGAGAAGAATTTGGCTGAGCTGTGAATAGTTACCATTGGTAACATTCTTTAGGTGGTATATGACACCATCAGGCAGCCTTGCGTGTTTCAGATGAGGCAATGAAGGATGAATGTACTGTACTTTTACAGTTTGAAAAAGAGCTTTGAGCATATCAGATTGGGTGGACTGACTGAAAAGGTGTCTCTTGAATCTTCTTGTTCTATATTGCATTCAGGCAATATAAGAGAATAGTTTCAAAATCTACACCTAAGGAAAAGAAGCTGGGAGTAGATTGCAGTCTTGTTCTGTCATTTGCTAGCGACTAGTTTCTTCCAAAGGCAAAAAGAACCAAATTCCAAATGGAATTCCAGCCCTTTGGAAAATGCCATCTAACACCTCCTGGAATTTCTAGTGATCTGTGGTATAAAAGGAGCAGTTTATCCCAAAGCAATGATGATAGCATTTGTTCTAATGTTTCATTGTACACACAAACTGCATATTTTACACATGGACTATAGTGCTACTATCCATTCCAAACATTACCTTGAGAGCTAAAATAATTTTGAAAACGTGATGGAATAACCTATTACTCCAGCCAATAAAATGGTCATGGAAAAGTAGAGTTACGAATGTAGAAATTAAGATTCTGTTACAGATGACTAAGCTATACACCAGCTGGGAAAAAATCAGCAAACTTTTCAGGATCTGTTGCAGATGAAGAAAGCAATTATTTCTCAACACAAAGTGGTTTTGACAGATTCCATAATATGCAGGTAACATTAAAAACTGGTGAATAATTTAAATGCCAATCGAGAAAACCTCTAAATAGATTTGAAAATAGAAAATGTATGTAGAAAATATACAGTTTATTTAATTTTTCATCATGCATCTTCAAAAATAACAATAATAGTCCCAACATGACCTAAGCAGAAATAAAAAATTGCTTATGGGAAAAATTGTAATTCACTCATTAATTCTGAAGCCTTGCCGTAATAAATTGAATTACATAACAGACATCAGTTCAGTCTTGCATGATTTAGTTTCTTGAAGTGGGATGCAATCTATCTTTTTAAGTGTTTTTGAACATGAAAGAGGAAGTTCTTAGGAGTATAAGGATTTTATACTGGAATAGAGCAAGAGAGTGTCTACTCCAGGAGTCTCCTTTTGAACAGATGCCACCCAGAACATTCACCTTTACATAATACATAGAATTGTCCAAATCTGTATCACAGAAATAATTTTTTCTTGATTCTAAATGATGATCACTTTATTTCCCAAGGTATTATTGTTGATTGATGTTTCATATTATTTGGCCTTACATGAAGCTTAATTGAAGAGAGAAGACACATTCATCCCGATTAATGCTGTTTATATTCTTAATTACTCCAATATAATTCCAAAATAAGTTCCTGAATATGAATGCACTGCTCTGCCTTTCAATTGATGTAAATGGATATGAAGTCAAGGGTCCTGATTTGAAAGTTTTATTAAGATTTAATCCACCTCCAGAGCAAAGGCAAAATTATACAGAGTTAATTCCAGCACTAGTGGACATTACATTTTATGTTTTATTTAGACAGCACCTTTGATCTAAATCATGAGGAAACGATAAATGGGGAGCAAACAGAGAAACAGAAGCAGTAAACAAAGAAGGAAGTGGGAACAAGTTATCAAATGCTTGCACAGAAAGGGATCAAAGAAGAACCATCAGGTGGTCTTTAAAACCTGCGCTAAAGCAGTGCTAAAACAAGGAAGAGGGAAAGATTTAAAATAAAAGTGCAGGTTGAAGTTAGGGAAATCACCTGGAAAAAGTCCTCCTTGGGAAAAGATCCCTTTGTGGAGAGCAGAACCATTCAGAACATAACATATGGGAACATTCATTACAGAATTTCATTTATTCAGTACTGCCTTTGGTTAGTAAAAGGCAAATCTTATATTGCCAGAGAGAAATTATTCTCTTGTTTGGGAGGAATATTTGTAAAAACTGTATGTTTGCATCCTAACACTGTGTTTGCATGAAGACATGAGCATTAAATACTGACAAGACAAGAAAAATACTGAATATCTTAGAATATCAGAATAAAGGAATCTGCCATTCTCCATTATCATGCCTGTAAGTTATCAGCTGCAACTATCGGGGAGAAGTTGTCAATCAACTCTATTGCAAGGATGAAACAGTAGATGGTACAGTTTAATTTTATTATGGAAATTGATTTGCATCTTTTATATGTCTTGATTGAAAACTTTCCAGGTAATGGCATTGAAGAATACTCATAAAACTGCCATGACTGTGGTAATAACTATTATTATGATCGAATTTAATAATAAAAAAACCTGCCTGCAAGATGGGCAATATGAATAATTCATGTACAGTGTTGCTTAAAATGTGATAGAGAGAAAAAGACTTGTAGGAAAATTCTTAATGTATCCAGACAGGGATGATAATTGGTTTTTGCAACTAAATGAGTACTTCATGTACAAGACAGCACTAACAAGGCAGGAGAAGAAATTTACACATTGGGGAGACAATTTCATTTATCTGGTTACAGCAGGATAAGTGGAATAAATGGTTTTCCTTAAAGGAATTGACAGAAAATGCATATCCTGGCAATAATTAGTTTTGTTTACAACTAGAGAACAACAGAATAGGAGACACAATAGCATCTTTTCAATATGTAATAACATATGCAGCATATGCTTATGTAAGCGTTACTTATGCTATTAATCAACTACCTGCAAACACTGACCAGATCTCTTCCAGTGCTGTCTTTTAGTTGCAAGCATAAAAAGCAGACCAGCATATGGAGAATTGTTTCACAGTTGCACTTTATTTAATTTTGTTGGATTCCTTTTAAGTATACAGCAACAGATAAACTTCTGTTTCCTGCTTGTATTGCCTACCATCTGGTGGGAAAAGCATGCAATAGCAGAAGAAGTGACAGGTGATTAAGAATATTTTAGTGGAAGGGTCTGAATTTACAGTAAGAATTCACCAAGAATGACAACTTCAGGAACAGCAAGCCATGCAAGAACTCATCTCTCGACCCTTGTCCAAAGGCACTGATTAAGTTGGAGAGCTGCCTTCTCACCTTCTCAATATATAAAAAACGATACCAAAATGTTCCCCTCCAAAATGCATAGGAATAGCTATGTACAGTAACATACCAAAAGCAGTTAATTAGACCGAAAAAAACCTGGGAATTGGATTTAGTCAAAATCCCTGTAACTACATTGTGATTTATCCATTTCTAATTCTCTCTTACTTGAACCTGAGATCAGTCCCCTTTGTTCTCCTTTGCCACCGCAGTCTCTGACCAATGTTGATAAAACAAAATGACAATAAGGAAAGCTTTGAAAGCTAGTGTGAGAACTGTGGGAAAACAGAACAAAATGAAACAAAACAAAACAAAACAGTATTCTTTTCCTATGACTATGGCCTGTGCCTCTGTGTGTTTGTTTATGATGGATTATTTTCTATGGAAATTAGATCTAAAGCTACACTTGAGAAGCTACACAATAATCTAGCTAAGAGGCATCTCAGTAAGTACTAAAGTTGCCTGTTTAATATGTCTGTGCTTGCTTTGACAAGACTAAGATCTTGAAATTATAAATCCCCTAGATCCCCTTTATCAGTTAAGAAAAATCTGCCCCATGACGTAGTTTACAGGATGGATCAGAAAAAAATGCTTACAGGTCTATAGTTTGAAGCCTGACTATTCTCGTTCTTCTTGGACATTTCTAAATCTAACCATGGGGAAGACAATCTCATGTTTCTGGATCACAAATAGAATCTGGACCTTTTGTTGATTCTGCAGTAAAACTCTTTTCACCTTTGTTAATTACATTGGAAAAATCACTACCAGAAGAGGCCATAGTGACATACCAAGAGATTATATGAAATGCTGTTCCACTTCACTAACACAGTTTCTAGAATTGCTGCTTCTGCAAGTTGTTGAGTTGTAGCGATACACTGGAAATCTTAGAAATGAAGGCAGCACGGTTCTGTAATAACTGCAGACCAAAACTCTTCAGAGAGAAAACAGAAAAAGGGAAACAAAATTATTGACTTCTCATTGAGAAAAATGAACAGTCTTTAGCCTCCACAACTGGATCTTTTAAACAGCTATTCATTAGCTTATTGGGGGGAAACAACAATACCCCCCACCCCCATATCATACCTGATATGCAGTCAAAATAGATCCAATACATGCAACAGAAATTCTACTTGCCATAGAGGAATCTTATTTATATGAGCCTTCATATTTGATATTATAGTGAGAAAAAGTGAGCATTAAAAAGCAGATACATTTACCTAATATAATCATTATGGTGAACAGCCAGAAAACACAGGTTCTGTGTTTCCTTTTTTGAAAAAGAGTAACAATTCTTGTCGCAAAAAGCTTTTCTTCTGGCTAATACAGATCTATTTTTCATACCAGAGTACTGTGAAGGAAAGGAAAGTTTTGATTAAAACTTGCAAATACAGAGTATTTCCTCTGATACCAGCAACAGTACAACCAGGCCAATGGAAGCTGCTGAGAGCAAGTGCTTGAGATCATGTGTAATAAATGGATGACATGAAGAGACAAAGCATATGGAATATGCTATCCAAAATATGGACACAACATATATAAGGAATTACATCTAACTATGATAGTGAATGAAATTTCTGTAAATGAGCCATGTCCAAAGGGCATATAATGTAAGAACCGAATTTGTATAGCCGATTTTGCAGATTTCATACATATTTCAGAATGAGACATGAGACATTCTTTGGTCTCTGTACTGACTTTGCATGATTTTTTAAAAGGAAACACAGAAGTACGATCCAGATATCCAAGAATTGCTGTGTTTCCATTTCCACTGAGAAAAATAACTTGCATTACTTGTGAATCCACTATAAATTTAGGATAAACTTTCCCTTGTGCCCACAAGAAGTACATTCATGTTCCATTTTGTGACTCAGACTAACCCCTCTTCTGTCTCCTGACATGCATTTTATAGCATTTTTCCCTTACTGAATTCTGTGAAAAATGGGAAGGACAATTCTTATTTAGAAGCCAAACTGGGTTATGAGCACTATGAGAAAAAACTTCCAGGTCATGAGGCTTTTTTCATTGCCATACCAAAGGTTAGCAGGAAGGAAGTGATGGACTGTCACCCTGTCTCTTTTCAAAGGTTTATAGATGAAATTCTGCACATTGTTCAGTCCTTTGTTCTCAACTTTCAAACTTTTTTCTTAAGGGCACGATGTTCTTTGCAGAAGAGAGACATGGTTGTCAGCTCAGATGATACGCTGTATGACAGTTGTTCTCTGGCAACGGGTTAATGGTCTCATTTCATGCCTCTGGATTTTTCCTACAGTTAAGGTTACTATACACACAGCTTCAGGCTGGGGAAAACAAAACAAAACAAATTATTAAGTGAATCTTTCATCATTCAGAAATGCTACTTCTTTGCAACCAGTACGTTCTGCAGACTAATACAGAACAGATGAAGGAAGCCAAGACAGGAAGAGAGGCTACAGTTTAGTAATTTGCTAATTGAGTAAGATGGGGGAAAGAGTTAATCACTAGTCCTTGGGTTTAAAAGAAGAATTTAACTTCTTGCTGTTTGGGGAAGGGTTGGGGGGGAAATCAAGGGCTTGGCAGGAGGGAAAGGATTGTTTGCTTTCTCTCAAAGAGTCCAGAAGATCTTGTTTTTATTCCAGCTGAGATGAAAGTAAAACAAATTATATATACATTTTCAACATATCATAACATTGTTATTACATCAAATCAACTTTTAGCTCTGAAATGATTGACAGAACAGACCCTAAAAGCAAAGCAAATGAGCACTGCAATACAGCACTCTTGGATGGGTCATTAGTTAAATGGGATAGAGCCTGAGATCTCTTCATCTCAAAAGTGCCAGTCTGCACTCTCCAATCTAAAAACTCTTTCCTCTGTCAATCTTCAACTTCTGAACCCTCTCCTCAATACTAATATGAATGTGTTTAAGTTACTCATGGACATGTAAAACACATAGGTGAAGTGTCAGTGCCTTAGATTTAAAATGTTAATAATATGCTAATAATTTATGCATAAAACAGGTTTCATTGAAGGAGAAATCCAATATTGTCAGTTCCCATGACAACCAGCGTGCTAGCAGATTACAGTCTCACATCAGATGGTTGCCAAGGTTGTGACCTATTTCTTACTTTTAATCATTTCATTTGCAGAATTTGGAAATGCTACCTGGAAAACAAAAGATAAGATACTGTTCATGGTTAAAAATAGTCTTGCAAAATAAAAGAATCTTGCATGTTAAATTAAGTACTAGGGGTAGAAACTCCAAACTCACTTCCACGAGTGAAGGAAGGCATGGACAGTTGTGTGAACAGGCAGTGGGCTGGTGTACAGTATTTCAGGGTAAAGTCAGTGGTTATTTACAGCCTAAGTCAGTAGCAGAGACACCTTTCACAACACCAGGNCCTTTCACAACACCAGGTTGCTCAGAGCCCAATCCAACCTGACCTTGAACAGTTCCAGGGATGAGGCATCCACAACTTCTCTGGGCAACCTGTTCCAGTGAATCACCACCTCCATGGTAAAGAATTTATTCCTAACACCTAATCTAAACCTACTCTCTTTCAGTTTTAAACCATTCCCCCTTGTCCTCCATTTGCCCTTGCAAATAATCTCTCTCCAGCTTTCTTGTAGGCTCACTTTAGGTTTTCTGGGCTTTCTGGGCTGCAAGGGCATCTTGCCAGGTCATGCCCAGCCTCTTATCCACCAGCATGCCCAAGTCCTTCTTGGGAGGGCTGCTCTTGATCTGCTCATCCCCCATTCTGTATCAACACCGGGAGTTGCCCCGAACCAGGTGCAGCAACTTGCACTTGGACTTGTTAAACCTTATGAGATTCCAATGGGCCCGCTTCCCAAGCTTGTCCAGGTTCCTCTGAATGGCATCCCATTTTCCAGGTGTGTCAGCTGCATTGCTCAGCTCACTGTCATCTGCAAATGTGCTGAGGGTGCACTCGATCCCTTCATCTATGTCATTAACGAGAATATGAAATAACACTGGCCCCATACAGACTCCTGAGGGACAACACTTGTCACTGATGTCCATCCAGACTCTGAGCTGTGGACCACTATACTCTGGATGTGACTGGCCAACCAATTTGTTATCCATCTAAGAGTCTACCCATTAAATCCATCTCTCTCTAATTTTGGTAGAAGAATGTTGTGGAGTACTATGCCAAAGGTTTTACAGAAGTGCAGAGAAACTATGCAGGTAACTCTTCCCTTCTCCACTGACGTAGTCATTCCATCACAAAAGGCCACTAGGTTGGTTAAATGATCAAAACTTCCAAAGATAGCATTTTAAAATGAATGAATAAGAGAGCAAGTGTTTTACAGGTTGTGTGCCAGGATATAAAATAAATTAACTGCTATTGCAGTTAAATGAAAAGGAGCACTTTTAAACACAAATGTGCTAGTGTACTAGACGATGTCATGTTTTCTGGATTCTTCATTGATCAAAGTTCATTACAGTTTGAGTAACTCATTCTGGTAATTTTTTTTTCCTAAGGAAGGTATCAAGTTGCTATTCTTAAATAAATTGGTTGCAATAGTACCTTCACGGGCTGACTATGGTGTTAGCAAAAAAAGGGTCCTTCACTACTGTGAGGAACCAATTTAATTTTGATTATGCCTCAACGTTGCCCAGGTTTTATGTTAAAAATCCATTTTCTGACATCGGGTGGAAAATGCTGAGCCCTAACACGTGGCACATGTAAAGACTGGCTCACACGCGTGACGAGGGGTAGAGACTGAGGACATTACAGTCCCTAGGCAGGCAACCCCTTTAGGAAATGGAGGGGAACTCTGCCTCTGGAGGGACTTTGCCCGACACCAGCCAGAAGAGACAAAACTTTCACCATTGGGTCGCAAGCAACTCTACAGGCTGGGAAACTCCTGCTGCCCGGGAAAAATTCCCCTGACCGGCCAATGCTAATCCTCAAGCGACGGGCCCATGGGAGGAGCCTTGGCACAGAAATGCAGTTAACTGCCCCGCAACTTTCTCCCGCGTTGTCACTTTTCTTGGCGCGGAGACCTGATCTCGGGCGCAGCTCATTCTGCCTCCTGCTCGCCTTCTCCCTGCCATCCCGTTTCTTGCCTGCCTGTCCTCCGTCTATCTGCTTCGCCGCTTCCCCGCAACAGCCCGCCCGCCCGCCGCTGGCAGCCGCCGCCCGCCCCGTGCCCCGCCGCAGGCCGCCGCGGGAGCACACGGCGCCCAGCCTGTCCCAAGAGCGGCTCCGACTCGCCGCGGGTCCTCACACGCTCGCTCCGCCTGCCCGGCGGACGTCGCCGCTCGCCCCCCGCTTGGGAGTCGCGGCTCGCAGGACGAGCACTGCACCTGCCGAGCAGGCGCTGCCGGGGCGCCCCGGGATTCCGGCGGTGACGTTCTGTCCTTGCTTTCCTCTTCCCTCCCCCCTATGTCTCTCTTTTCTATGTCACTCCGGCCCCGGTGGGAACATATGTCCTTCTTTATCAATAAACAGTTCTCGGATACAATATTCGCCTCGTTTGTGCTTGATCTCATTCGAGAAATCGGTTAATAAAGAACGCGACGATTACTCGCTCATTTTACACTGCCTCAGTGTAAAACTGTCCAGGTAGGTAACAGTTTCGTCACCAGGACTGTTAACTGGCGTTTTCTACTTGACTGAAAAATTTATTCTTTTTCTCTCCCAACAAGCTACAAGCTTGGAAAGTAATCACTGTCAGTGATGTTGGTGGAAAATGCTCCATAAGGCCCAGTCCATACCACTTAAGCCTTGCTGTCTATGGCCCATAAGACAAATAACGGTGCTTGTTTAATCAGGTTGGTCCGACTAAATCAGTTGAGGTAAAACAGAAAACAGCTCAAGCCACTGGGGTTTTTTTGTTTTCAGATTTGCTAAAGTGTGTATTAAGTGTTGCAATAACTGCAGCAGACCTGTATAACCTCAGTAATCCACTGGAATCTGATTTCAGCTATCGCAATATGATTAGAGGAATGCGTTAGTCATAACTTGAATAAATTGCCTCTTTTTACACCAGTATTTGTAGACCTGCTTTGTCATACTTTTTGTTCTTTTCTTCCATACCTCTCTTAAGAGTTGTCGTATTGTGGTAAAAGATTTATCTTTGAATTCAAGGCTCTTCTTTTCAAGTTTGTCATATTAATTTTTTTTTTTGGTAAGTGATGCAAAAAGTATGCAAGATGAAACTCTGCAAAATCTGTTTCATGATGTTCTATCTTGAACCTATTTTGTTCATGATACATGCATTTATAACTGGCCTTTATTGGGAGGTGAATTAATTCTGGTGAAAAAATACAATGATAAATGTTCCTGATTCCTTCTGCCCCAGGCTGGTCAGGTAATCCAAGAAAAAGGATTTACACAGAACTCTTGGCATTGATTTGAGTTATTTTGTAGCTGCCTGGTTTATACAGAAATGTATTCTATGCAAATACTGTTCAACTTAGTCAGAAAACACTTATTACTGTAGATCACTCTTCTATTAATATCAGAACATTCATAGGTTTTTATGTAGAAAAATGAAGGATTGTCTAAGGAATTGGGTAAAAACCTATCTGGAGTACAGCCTTCTTTCATTGATACTGAAACTGCTTACTATTCATTGACCCACTTGAGAGAAGTTCAAGTGCGGCACTAATGGATGAGAGAGGAAATAAAGAATAGGAGGAGAAGAGTATGTCTAGCAACATGCAAGTATCTCAGCTATTTTATTTCTACCTACCACTTGCTAACATACTGGATAAAATGAAATGTTCCTAGAGAGGCATAGCTTGTCCTAGAAACTAGTATCTATGACTTTCTGTCACTCTGTAGAATCATTTCAGCTGCTCACTGTGACTCAGCCCCCATAACACTGGAAAAAGGGACTCTCAGCAGGAGATAGAAGGGAGCAGGGAAGCATAAAAAAGACAAATACAATACCTGGATTTTTCGGCAGCTGAACTTTGGTGACACACAAACACTTAGTATGTGGATCAGAAAAGCTGGAATTTTTTTACCACTTCTCGTGGGTAAATGGGAGCTGAAGACAAGATACTGCCATTTTTCCTCCTGCTGTTTCTTCCATGTAGTCACAACTACTTGGCTTTACAAGAGAGGGCCAAATTTCAGTGGGCTCGTTCTAAGCAGTGCTTTTAAAACTACTTCCTTGAGTGTCAAGCTGGATCTGGAATACTAGGAGCCAGCTGAGGCTGACAGGGTATCCTGTGTGTAAAATCTACACATTTATTTTTCTCTGTTGGTTAGACTTTCCTGAATGCTGTCAGAGAAACCCAAACTGAGCCCAGTCTTAGTGAATGCAGTCGTGAGTCTCCAAATTCATTAAACCTGTCCTCTTCAACATACCTGGGTAGACCATTAGTACCTTGATATTTATCCCATCCATGCATATTTGATGTGGTAAGCCTATTCTCAAAAATTTCTAGTAGTGAAGCTGTATGGTACTTTTTTTATTAGCGTCTAACATCATCATAAAAAAAACAACACGGAAAAGGAAACTCTTGAAATTTTACTTGCATCACCCATTCATCTATTTCCTTTATCCCATGATCTTCTAGTAGTATCTGGGGGTAACAGTGATGTGATACTTTAAGCTCCTCGTGTTTATTTCTTTCTTCAGCAAACCATGCCTCAATTTGTGAAGAGGTGAAATTTGTGAAGAGGTGAAAAGCAAAGGCAGGCTCAGGAGGGAGAGATACTGTGTGTACATGCTTCTTCTGCTCTACAATGTTTTATCCACACAGCTATGTCAGTGAAGAGTGTGAAAAAGCTCACATATTCTTTGCCAAAATTGCTATGCCAGCCAAAAAACCTCATGTTGGACACAGCTATGCTGACAAAGAAGAGCTTTATGAGTTGACCTCTGGGTGCTTGGGGAAGTTACACAGCTGTAGCAGGCAGAAAAACTCCTCTTGACTACCTCTATAGAAAAGCATCCTGTGGCTACAGCTAAACCAGTATGTATATATTATCATAGTTTTATCTGCAGTGTAAGTCCTGCGTCTTGGGCAGTGGAGAGAAAATGTAGTCATGGTAGAAAAAGTAGATGTGGCTATTTTAAGCCACTGTGAACCCTTCTCTAGTGCTAGTCCAGATTTCTCAGTCACAACAACACCTTTTTTCTTTCCTTTTTTCAT
>WBMZ01008568.1:0-16081 GCA_013400975.1 Atrichornis clamosus | reverse complement strand
GGGGCGGGGCGGGGCCGGGCCGGCCGCGGCACCTCCCCGCGGGAGCGGGCGGGGCTCCTCTCCTTTGCGCCATGATGAACAAATGACCTCGCGGGGAATGAAATTTAAGTTCCACCGGGGAGAGAGAGTTCTCTGCTTCGAGCCCGACCCCACCAAAGCTAAAGTGCTCTATGATGCCAAGGTGACCGGCCGCGCGCGCCCCTGCTTCCCCCTCCCGCGTCCCCCCGGGCGGGTGGGCGCGGGGCGGGGCCGGCGCGCGGCCCGCCCGCTCCCGTTACGGGTCCTGCTCTCCCGTTACCGCTCCCGCCGGGCGCTGCGCGCGCCCCCGGGCAGGAGGCGGCGCGGGAAGCGGCTGTGGGCCCGGCCGGGGAGGCGGAGGGGGGAGGCGGCTCCGCCAGCAGTAGCACTTGTTGCGGGAAACGGGCGCTGGCCCGGGGTGGGGGGAGCAGGCGGGGAGGCCGCGGGGCGGGGGCCGCCACGGGGCAGGGAGACGAAGCGCGGCAGTATCATCCCTGCCGGGCCTTTCCTCCCTCCGTCCTCGCTCCCTGCGGGCAGCTCAGGGCGGTACCCCGGCGTGGCTCAGCTCTCCCTCCGCGCCACGGGAGCCCCGGGGGTGGGGGGTTCGCGTAGCAGCTGTTTAGGAGCCTCTGGCCTTCCCCACACTGGGGAACAGGGCTGACAGAAGCGATGGGGCCTGGGCTCTCAGGGCCCGGCTGTCGCGGCAGGTAGAGAGCAGAGCGGCCGAGGAGCTCTGGAAGTGTCGGACGCGCTGCCCGCCTTCCGTTCTCGGCTGAACACCTGCAGAGTAATTCTGAAATCTTATTTTCACCCCTGCAGTTTTGTAGAGTAGCTGGGTTTATTTTCTCTCACGTTTTCCCACGCTTACTGCCTGCCCTTCTGCCTTTCAGAAGAGTTTAAGGGGTACCACTGGTGTAGGAGAGTATACAGAAATAGATAGCAGCAAGCAGTTTGTGGTGGACCGAAAGTGTTGCACTAAGAGGTGACTGACTCAATTAGGCCTGACCTTAGGAGTACTGATAGTAATTACAAGGCTTTGTGTAAATATAGTATGGTTTTAGGGTATCAGTGGTGCACTGATTATTTTTCAGTCCTAAGTCAGCTGTGTCCAGCTTGGTAACAGAGTTCTGGGTTTTTTTTGTTATAGAGTGGGATAAAAATGAAAGTACTGCCACTAGATTTTTGACAAATTAGTACTTTTTGCTACAAGTTTGCTAGGTGCAGATCTGTGCTTCTCAGACACCTCTGGTTCGGAATGCCACCATCCAGTGATATTTGGGGCTGCCCTTTTTCTTTTTACATGTATTCCTATGTTCTGACAACCCCCACAGCTTTAGTTGCTCTCCCTAGAGGTAACCTGCGTGCAAAAATGTGTAGTGCCTTTTTTTCTTTACTTTCAAATGCCCTAAACAGCATAACCATCCTTGAATCCATCAGTACTTCTTAAATTCTGGACTCACAAATTAAAATACCACTGTAGCCTAACTGCTGATACATGATCTATTGAGAGCCACTCAAGTATAGGCAGCACATCTCTTCTGAGGTGGAGACCCTCTCAGACTGGCCGTTGCACATTCATGAAAGAGGAAGAAAACAAAGGCTCAGATATTCATAAAGCCTTTTAAATGTTTTGTGGCTGACAGTCTGTGGTGTTCAACAGAGCAGCATTTCTGAGGTTTATGTGTAGAGAACAGTGTTGTCTCTTGCTTAGAGGGCTTGAGGGGATAGCACACAGGAGAAAACGTTAGTAGCCCAAATCTGCATATCCCTACTGTGCCACTGCATTGTTTGACATCTTTCTTTGTCTATCTTGAAAACATGGGACATTTGAGGACCGGACAAAGATGGGGAGCACTCCACAATGTTACAAGTACTCAACAAGACAGCTAATTTTTTAAATCATTCAGTATGATCCATGCCTTCTTGTATCAATATTAACTGGCAAAATAATAGGTCTGTTTAGTTTCATTTTCTTTCTTTGTGCATAAACTCCCTAAAGATTGGAAGGCTTACTTTCTCCCAAGCTATTTAATGCATACTATTCAATATTTGTTTCAGATTGTTGATATTGTTGTTGGAAAAGATGAGAAAGGCAGAAAGATTCCAGAATATCTGATCCATTTTAACGGTTGGAACAGAAGGTAAGAACCTGTATATGTGGTTTCAGTTCTTCTATTTCCTCTGTTCTATTCTGCAAAGACAGGCATTGCACAGAATATCAAAGGACTGATGTTTGCAGGAGTATTTTTGTTTTTGTGAATGCCTTTAGTATAGTTGCCCATATTGACACATTGGTCTGTATCCATAAGTTTCAGTGAATCAGTTTGATAGCCACAAGTTTAAACCTTACGGGCTGTCTGTCTGTGGCATGTACTTGTGGCTCCTAAGTTTCCATTAATAAAAGTTCATGCTTTGTTAAATCTAGACCTGGATTGTTTGGTTATCGAGGCCAGTACCTGAGTGCAGTGCCTTTACTGTGATCAATAGTATGTGTCAGTGCTACAAACACTATCACATGTTAAGTCAAAGTGTGAGAGATTTTAGATGGCAACATGAGAGTTGAAGCCATGTCAACAGAGAAGAATGCAAACCTTGTGATACAGATGTTGCTTCTGAATGACATTAAAAGAGTGCTTGGTAGAGTATATTAATTCATTGGTAATCGTGACTGGAATATATTCATAGTCATTGTTAATTTTCTTTTGACCTGTCCTTAGCTGGGATAGATGGGCAGCTGAAGATCATGTTCTTCGGGATACAGACGACAACCGCAGATTACAGCGTAAATTGGCACGGAAGGCTGTGGCTCGCATGTAAGAAATCCTTTTGGCCTGAAAATAAATGGGAGATTCATTTTCAGAATCAAGCAAATACATGCAGGTGTCTACAACTGAGCTAGGACTCTAAACTCATGCTGTAGATGGTTGATATGTACTTAATACAGTCAGTGCATTTTAAAGAGCTACTCTGAGGTAGACACCTATGTATTGTTATTAACCCTCTAAAAGGCTAACACTTAATAACTATGTTATTCTTAACTATTCCTGTGAAATGCCTGTGTATTGGATCTGCATCCTCCCAGAGAAATGTCTTTGCAAAATAACTTAGGAAAACCTGAAGCATTTTTCAGCCAAAGGCAATAATCTGATATTGGTTGGCCATGGCTTGACGATCTGCTTGAAAACACGAATATGAGGTAATATACAGACATTAACATATCCACTTTCAAATAAGCATTGTCCAAATTATTTCAACATTAATTAATGAAAATAACTCAAACATAGGTTTCCGGTGCATTTGCATGTAATGGAATTAGCTAGGATAAACAAATGAAATAATATCAGTCAAATTTCAGTGAACCATTTTATGTTCTGTAGGAGAAGAAAGGGAAGAAAGAAGAGACGTTGCAGGTTGCCTGGTGTTGACTCTGTGTTAAAAAGCCTTCCTGCTGAAGAAAATGATGAGAGTAGTGAAAACTGTGAGCTTGTTTTCATCCTTTGGTAACTGGTGTAATGCCTTTAACTTCTTGAGCTGGCAGAGAAATGCATGCTGTCATTTGCCATGATACCATAGTATCATGGTTTTGCCATGGGAAGTACCATGACTTGCCACATACCATAGTATCATGGTCCTGTCTGAAATACACAGGGGCAATCATGTGAAGAATGAGCACAATGTTTCATGCTAAGCATCTGTTAAGTTAGGATACCTGTTTTCTTCTTGTTTTCCTTGCATTTCTTCCACTCAACTATACTAATCGGTGATTTCAGAGCTTGATGCTGTTTTCTTTATTGTAGTATTAATAGGTGTGAGAAGCCCTCAGTTTTCTTTGATGTTAAGAAGCAAAACATTTCCCTGTTAGTGTTTGTGTCTTTTTGAGGGCAGTAAGATTATTTTTTTCCCATTCCACCTCACAAGGTCTGTTTCTTGTCAGCTGACTGGCTAATTTCACTTTCCACACAGATTTTTAATTTCCTGCATTTTTCTTTGTAACTAGAAAGCCAGCAGGAACACTGACTGGCACTTAACTGATGTTCTGGGAACTGTCACTGCACAGATTCAGACCTTTTGATTGAATGATTAATATGTTAATCCTCTGTTCAGAACTAAAGTCCCTGGAAAATGTGGGTGTTTAGGAATGTAGGGAGCTTTTAAAAGTGAGTGTTTTTTAATTAGAGAGAATGCAAGAATATTTCCCATAAACTTGTCTTACATATTTAAAACATTTGTAGTGTGCTGTAAATAATACATGTTAATTCAGTTAAAATTATTCAGCCTCATTAAGTATAACAAATAAGTTGAGGTTTATTTAGGGGAGGAGTTGGGGGGTTTTTTTGCTTTGAGGCCTCAAACTGTTTGGTCATAACCTCTGCAATGTAATAATTAATAATAAATATGTGAAATCTCTTTTATGCAGCTATAAGTAGTTCTTCTTCTGATGACAGTGATGAAGGAACAGATGAAGAAATAAAAAGTGAAGAAAGTGACATAGATGAGAGAACAGAAATGGTATATTCATGTGTTCCTTAAGTTAATAGAATTTAAACATCTTTACTTGAAACTCTGGAAAAATTGAAGTAGCTGAAATATAGGCCACAGCTGGTAATTTAGCTGTAATTAAAAGCATAATTTTCTTATTCCTGGTGTTTCCTGTGGTTGAGATTTTGAAAATTATACAGTGTCATATTCTTGTAGAATTATTTGATACTAATCTAAAAATACACATTTGTTTCTTTTCCTCTCATTTTGCACATAAGGCTTATGTGGAGAAAATGTAGCAGACTAGATTTTCCACTTTTGTGGATGCAGTAAAAATTTACTGGTCTATGCCGGTTGAACAAATCCTGATAGCAGCATGATCTTTTTATCTTGTATTTTACTGTCAGCCAGGCATGTCAACCCTGGTCTTAAATTAAAATGTAGAGGACTGACTTCCAGAAAAAGCATTTATTTTTCTACATTATGAAAAAGAAATTACAGGATAAACAGTTGTTTTGAAGATGTGTGAAATCTAACTACTACAGTGTGGGTGATCTGAAGCAGCAAAACCTAACAAATTTCAGTTGGGTTTTTTTTGTTGTTGTTGAATACTTAAGAGAATGCTAAATTAAAAAAAAAGTTTAAAAAAATTAACTTGCAGATGCTTTCTAAAGCAGTATTGTTAAATAGCTTACAGTAAGGCTATTATCTACTTAAATATTTACTCCATAAATAATGCAATTTTATTTTTGTGTGACAAAAATTGGTTGTTATATTGTACCCTGACTATTGTAGTTCTTTTTTCACTTATATTCATAAGCACAACCAGTATATTGTTTCTTTCGCTGGTCTGTTGCAGAAAGAAGAACAAGACACTCATACAAAAAGGGACATGGAAGAAAGAGCTATAAGCATAGAAATTCCTGAAGTCTTGAAAAAGAAGCTTGAGGAAGACTGTTATTATATTAATAGAAGAAAAAGGGTATGAAATAAAAATTGGGAAGTTAATGTGCATGGGAGTGTGAGGAGGATGTCAAAAGTAGTTTTTGTATATACAGCTCCTGGGTTTTTTTTAACTTCATGGAAGTGTTGAGCTTAGTATAAGGAAGAATACAAAGAGTGTAGGGAGTTGACCTTTCTATAGCTAAAACAGTGACTTGTCATAATGTACAGTGTAGTGTTTTAGAATGCAGATTGTTTTTTAAAGCTGGAAATGTAGCAAGCTTGTTAACCTGCCCATGTTTTTTGTTTTTCCAATGTTTGTGAAACATTGATAAAAAATACACTTTAGGGGTTGAAATTTATCAGTCTTGAATTTCATTCATGCACTAGGCACTTACTAAATTAGTTAGTACATTACAAGCTCCTTTTTTAAGTTGGTATAGTTACTAATTGTTTTCTAAGACATTAATTTGTTGTTTCTTTTTCAGCTAGTGAAGCTTCCTTGCCAGACAAATATAATAACTATCTTGGAGTCATATGTAAAACATTTTGCAATTAATGCCGCTTTTTCAGCCAATGAAAGGTCTCGGCACCATCAGATGACTCCACATGCTAATATGAATCTTCATTATGTGCCACCAGAGAAGAAGTAAGTAATCTTTAGTCCTGTGCTATTGTCACAAGAAGAATGACCTTGCATTCTGTGTTTTGTTTTATGGCCATTCACTTCTGTGATCTTATACCACAATGTATATCTATTTACAGGGCTTAAAGTATTTGACAGATACCTGTAGTACAGTAACACTGACAATTTGTTTGTCAGTGAGAGAGTCCCTATACTCTGAAAAGTCATTATGTCAAAGTATCAATATCTTATTTTATCATGTAAGTTCTTATAAATATTGTGACCCCTTTGGAAGAACATGTGGCTGTTTTCAGTATGAAGAATTTCATGTCTGATATAAGAATACCCTGCTTAGATAAACCTTAACAGGTTCAAGTTTAGAAAAGGATAAAATTTTAATGCAAACGTTCTAAAGAACTCCACACGCAAGTTGCGGGGGGTTTTTTTAGTTTTAAAATTGACATATCTTAAATCCTAGAGTCAATATGTAGGGAAACCATGTGGTAGCACCAGTCCTGTTTGTTAAAATTGGTGGTGTCTTAGTTTCTGTTCTCTCAGCTGAGCTGTATGTTTTTCTGCTATGCATTAACTATGCATGTTTGCAGTGTGATTTTTTTATTGGTTTTTTTTCTCTGTCTTACGTTAAAGATTTTTTATATTAGATGAGACTGCTTCTTTATCTAAGTACAGTGAGGTGAAATCTTGTTACTTTATCAAAGAGAAATCCTGACTTGTGTTACAGTGCTCTATTTCAGTGGTGTGTAATTATGCTATTCCTTGCAATATTTTAGTCTTTGTGAGTGTCTTGGTTTATGTTAATGTTGTTCGTTCTTTGACAGATTGATACTTCTTTGTAGTATGATTTCCCAAACAAAAACTTAGATGAAGTATCAGAAATATGAACAGAAGGTTTTGCACGCATCGTGATTTTTAAAGGTGTATGTTTAAGTAACTTACTCAGTAAAGACAGTGCTTTAATAAGGAAAATGGGTATTGCTTTGGTGATCCATTCAGTAGGAATAATTCAGCTGACAACTTTGTACTGCCATTACTGCTCTAACACTGAAGGTTATTGACCTTCTTAGTTTTGATAGAATTTCTGCACATGATGGTCCCCTAATGCAATTCATATATAGTATTTAAAAAACACTAGTAACCTCTGAATATAGTGCTGTGATTACTGGAGCAGACCATTGGAAACTTCTCCAGTGAAAATGTATCTGGGTTTGTTGGTTCACTGGACATCTCTTGAGCACAGCCTTAACTTCATCTTAGTGGCTACAGGTCAGATTCTGCTTATGCCTTTTAGACAGTGGCAGATGCCTCTTTTTTCAGCACAGCGACCTTAGAAAACCAAAATAACGCTTAAATGAAAAATATCTGACTAACTTTATTCACAGTAGATTTTATTAATCCAGTAAATAGTATGATTTTCTTTGAGGTTATGAAGCAGAGTTTTAAAAAATTTGTATTTCTGAAGCTAACAAGAGCGATCACTGTCTTTTAAAGTATGCTTTTAATCATTTATCATTACATAGTGATTAAATCAGCATATTGTAGTGGCGATGTTAATGGACTGTATTAAAGGGCAATTTCGTACAACAGTGCTGGAAACTTTGGACATACAACTTCGAAATTCTTTTTTTTTTTCCTCTCTAGTGTTGAGCTGTGTAAAGAGATGGTGGATGGGCTGAGAATAACGTTTGACTTCACACTCCCGTTAATTTTGCTCTACCCTTATGAACAAGCTCAATTTAAGAAGGTGACTTCATCAAAATTCTTTCTTCCTATCAAAGAAAACTCAACGAATACTAACAGGTAAGTTAGATATAAGAAGTTTAATACTGCTTATCTCCTGAGGAAAACATAGGAGAGTGTGGTATTCATGGTTTTTAACTTTTATTTGAAGATAAATATACTTCTGGAAAATAGTATTTTAATAGAAGGCCTCCTCACTTTAATGGTTTTTGGGAGGAGACTGTCTTATCTGAGTAAATGTTCAACAAGATCTGGGAAACTAGAAGAATTTCTTTTGTGAGTAGAGCCCTGATCTCTTCAGTTCTTTAAAGCTGCCTTAATTTCCTAGAAATCAGGAGGAACTTTCCCCAAGCCCTCCTCTGTTGAATCCGCCAACGCCTCAGTCAACTGACAGCCAGCCCACCACGGGGGAGCCAGCCACGCCGAAAAGGCGGAAAGCTGAACCCGAAATCCTGCAATCGCTGAGACGCTCCACGCGCCACAGCTCCAACTGTGACAGGTTATCAGAGAGCAGCGCTTCTCCACAGCCTAAGCGACGTCATCTGGAGACCCCAGCTTCTATGCCAAAGCTCTTCCTGCACCTGGAAAAAAGTAGATTTTTCTCTTTGAAGTGTTGGTCTAAACAAAGTATAAAGTTCTGTTCTTTTGTTAATGCTGTGTGGACTGTGAACTGAATGGTCGAAGTGGAAATCAATTACTTTTTGTATCAATTATTTATCTCTCAGGCCTTATTACCAAAGAGAGAAACATAAAGCAATAATCTCAGTGTTTTGGTACTGTATTTTTCTACAGAATTCAATGAGCTGCTTTTCTGAGAGCCTATTTTAGGATAGCCTTTATTGAATTTCAGTGTTTAAGTGTTCAAACATTTTAGCAGGCCTTAGTTGCATTTAATGGCTTATAATTCCAAGTAGTAGTTTACAATTAGTAACATTTATTTCTGATTTCTTCTGTTTTTTTTGTTTCCTTTTGAAGAAACCCCTGTCCACAGCGGGTCGTCTTCACCTATAACTTTGACTCCAAGCAAAGAAGGGAGCACGGTTTTTACTGGCTTTGAAGGTAGAAGAAACAATGAATTGAATGAGGTAATAGATTTTGATGTTATTGTCCTAGATTCAATGCTTAAAGGTTTTGTTGACCACGGAGTAGGGCCTTGTAACAAAAGGTTTTGCTGGTATTACTTTTAGAATAGGCTCAGAGGAGATCTTATGACTCTGCAACTCCCTGAAAGGAGGTTGTAGCCAGGTGGGGACCAGTCTCTTCTCCCAGGCAACCAGTGACAGAACAAGAGAACATAGGCTTAAGCTGTGCCAGGGGAAGTTTGGGCTAGACATTAGGAAAAAGTTCTTCACTAAAAGAGTGATTGGGCATTGGAATGGGCTGCCCAGGGAGGTGGTGGAGTCACCGTCCCTGGAGGTGTTTAAAGAAAGACTGGTTGTGGCACTCAGTAGCATGGTTTATTAAAGAAGGTGATGTTAGGTCATAGGTTGGACTTGATGATATCAAAGGTCTTTTCCAACCTAGTTAATTCTGTGATTCAGTGATTCTTTTTCATCTTTGAATTTGAAGTTCTGTACAGACTAAATTATTTATGATGTTATAAAGTTTTCATAACCAATATTTTGATGTTTTCTGGTCAGGTTTTGTCCTGGAAATTGATGCCAGAGAATTATCCACCAAGTGATCAACCACCACCTCCCTCATATATCTATGGATCTCAACATTTGCTGAGGATGTTTGGTAAACTGATGCAAAACTCTCTGCTCAATAAAAGTTGCTTTTTTTTTTTTTTTAGTGCTCCTATCTGTGTGTTTCTTCCTTTTGCTTTATTACATTTAGTTTTATTCTTGGAGGAATGTACATTTTCATTTCTTTGGAACTTTTAGGCTATTCATCGATTTGATTATCTTTGACTGGCTCTAAGCCTTCATTTAAGAAAAGCAAAGCAGTGTTACTTTCAGTACACTATCAAACATTAAACCAAGCAGCATTGACTTGCTCAGCATGTTTGTATTTAGTCAGGCTTTGAAAGATCGCTGAGTAGCTTGCAAGGAAAAGTGNTTTTTTTTTTTTTTAGTGCTCCTATCTGTGTGTTTCTTCCTTTTGCTTTATTACATTTAGTTTTATTCTTGGAGGAATGTACATTTTCATTTCTTTGGAACTTTTAGGCTATTCATCGATTTGATTATCTTTGACTGGCTCTAAGCCTTCATTTAAGAAAAGCAAAGCAGTGTTACTTTCAGTACACTATCAAACATTAAACCAAGCAGCATTGACTTGCTCAGCATGTTTGTATTTAGTCAGGCTTTGAAAGATCGCTGAGTAGCTTGCAAGGAAAAGTGGGGTCTGTGGGGAGAAGAAATTTTTGTGTTCTTTTCTGTATAATGGATAAAAGTAATTAGAAGTTGCATTTACAAGAACCGGTGTAAACCTTATTCTTTTGTTCACAGTAAAGCTACCAGAAATACTGGGGAAGATGTGCTTTCCTGACAAAAACCTAAAGGCTTTGGTAAAACACTTTGAGATGTTTCTGAGGTAATGTGACATAATGTACCACAATAGTGTTTCTATTGTTACATAGATCTGAATGTCTGGAATGATAAAGGGGGTTTAAAATAAGATGTTTGTTTCCTATAACTGCAAGATTATGATAAAATTAGTATACCATTTTAACAACAGCAATTTGAAAACAGATCAATGTAAGATATTCTAGTCTGTAATTCAAATTAAAGGGAACCTGAATTTCCTACTTCAAAGTTTGATAAACAGTGATAGAGAACTGAAGCATGAAGGGTTGTTTGTTACTATATATAGAATGACAAGTCTGACTTGTTTAAGTAGCATGTTTTATGAAGAAATGCACAGTCTGCATTGTTATTTTTTGAGAGCATAATCTTGAGAGTTTTGATGTTGCATTGATATTAGCAGGGGGATAAACTTGTGCTTTAAAACATGTTTTTAATTATGGTGGTTTCTTAAAAGCAATGTCTGCCTTAATGGAGCTTTGAATAGAAAGGTTTCTCTGTGATGCAGTGCAGTGGTTTGTAGAGATACCCAACTCTGACCACGCTGGCTCCAGCACTAGAGTCGGTAAGGTCATACCTGCACCATGATCAGATGGGTTTATCAAGTACTGGAATTAGTATCTCTGCATGACATTGAGGTGGTAGTTAGGTATCTAGTGTGGCACTGTGTTGTGCAGCATCAATACACTGGAAATAAAATTGCCAAGGAAAACTTTCAGGAGAAAGTGTTGTAGATGGTAAACATTTGGAACAAATGTGGAAATTCTTACTCAGTTTTGGTCAGTGCCTTAAGTAGCCACTTAGGGAAAGGTAACATAATATTACACCAGCATAAATAAAACTCCTATTAGAAAGCAGGGCAATGAAAGCGTTAAAAAGCTTTTACTTTAATTGCTTATTGAAAATAAAAGATGTTTCAAATATCAAAGTTTCTACAACACAAAATTTTTCTCTGGAAGCATTTAGTTGTTAAGTTTTACTGATTGCATTTTTCATCTCTCTTTTGTCAGATCCTTGTTGGCATTCAAAATACCTTTAAGTTTTAAACAGGACAGAATTTGAACTCATTATTGGAAACCTGTTTTTGCTTGGAGTAAATATTTCTTGGGGAGCTTAACTCACTGTGCATCAGATCAGTTTTTATCAGACCTTTGCCTGTTCAGATTCTTCTGTACTGATCTGAGCAGGTTGCTGGGTTTTAGCATCTTTAATATAATGTTTTCACACCCATTCTATGGAAGAGCTTTGGTGGAGTGGAATAGAGGAAAGGAAAAGCATGTCCCCTACTCCCCGTACAATAATGGAGGTGTCTAAACTGAAATTTCTGGTGATAGTATCCATGTGTCTTATTTTTCCATCTGACCATCTTGTTGGAAAGTGTAGTTATCTATAAATAGAAATAAAAATAAATCCTGTTTCCATGTCAGCATTTTTAGGTGAGATAGAACTGTGCTTTTGAAGCGAATCTCTCGATAGTTCCCACTTGCCGTGCTTTGTGTTGTGGTGCAGAATCCTCTGAGTACACAAGCTGCATTTCTTTTAGAAGACACTTAACCAGAACTGTGCTTCAGTCCTCGAGGCCGGGCTACAACTAAACCAAAATGAGCCCCTCAAGACAAGTGTAGTGTGGATATCACATCTCTGTTACAACAAAATGTTTGAAGGCTGTGTGTTTTTTCAAGTACTTTCTTTTTGACAGTGTCAAAAAAGCTTCAAAGTTACAGTTACTGCTATAGGAAGCAGACCTGGTCTTAGGTAGCTTTGTCATAAATATTCTTCTTAGTCTAGTTTCTTTATCAGCTATGCTACTGTGTATTCAAATAGTTAATATAGGAACCAGTGCAAATTATTGGTTTATTCCTCAACACATATTAACCCAGTGCTTTAAAATGTCTTTTGTTTGGGTATTTATTTCTTTGTCCCATATGTCATTGAAAGTGACATTTTCTAAAAACTTGTTTATGCTTGGTTTTTATCAGAGAAAGAGTTCTGCATTATCTGTTTGTAATCACAAGAGAAAATGGGTTTGAGGTGACATCTTGTACTAGTTCTTCAATTTTCACATTCTGCCTCTTCCTTTTTGGGAAGGAGAGGATTAATGGTTGTTTTTTATAAATATTTTATATCAGTTCTGTTCTGGCTTACCTTTTGAACAGTAAGAACTTCCCTACAAGGTCTGTATGCATTAGATGATAGCAGCCAGTTTACTTAGGACTGCTTAATTTTTTTTTTTTTTTTTTAGTAATTACTTTTGAGTAAGGAGCTGAAGTACTCTCCTTTTCTTTATTTCTCTAATAGCAGACAAAGGACTGACTGATGTGTCTGTTTGCATTAATGAAAGTAATTCTGAATCTTCTTTGAAATCTAAGTAGAGTAGACCAAGCATAAGCAGTTTATGTATTTTTAAATAAAACTTTCATGCAGTACACAGCTGATTTAGTTCTTGCATAGATACTGATTTAATTTTGAATTATGAGTTTCTGGACAAAATTTACAGTTTAACATTTGTACTATTAATCTCATGTGGGCTGAGAAACTGAGACTTATTTAATAATACTTCTTCTAGAAGCTTGTTGTATTGAGTGTACTCAGTACATGATAGATGCATTAAATTTGCTTTGAGATGCTACGTGGATAGTACTTTACAGTCATGTCCTCAGACTGCTGCTAGACAAGATTGTTCTCAGTTTCTCAGACAACATATATTTTTGAGGAATGTATGAAATGCATCTTTTTTGACTTTCTCGTTAAGTAGAAACTGTACCCTTTGTGCTTAGTGCAGCTTTCTACAAGTGTGCAAAATGAAAACTTTCCATGGAGAACATGAAAGTTTTTTTCTCAATTATAGAATTTGTAGAAGAAAAGAAAGTCACTTTCTCAAATTAAGTACAAAACTCTGAGTCTTAAATTACTTAGCTCTGAAATAATTTGTATTACTTGCCATCTGAAATAGACTTTAGTGGCAAACTCACCAGTTGGTTTCACTGAATTTCACTTACAGTTTATCAAGCAGTGGCATCTAATGCTTTATCTGGTGTTTACTAAATGGTAATCTGACTAGTGAAGGACCCTTGATTAAATCTTCCCAGTTAATAGCTTTTGAGTAGAGAGAGGTTTGTCTTTTAACTTATGCCATTATTTCAGACACTTTTAAAATAAAATGCTGTATGTGCTCTATTTTAGGGTTTTCCAGCATTATGAGGTGCCTAGCATGCCTCCAGAGGCTGCCTCAGTGATGAGAAATGATTGGCAGGAAGGTGCCAATTTCTGTTTGGCTGTTTCCATTGATTTTGGCGTGGAAAATGGTTTTGGAATCAGAGCTCTCTTCTCAGGACTGTTAATCAATAGGAGCTACTTAAAAGTTAGGAGAATACAGCATGTCTGTCTTTGCAATAGCAAGACCCATCTTCACTGAGGTGGTTTCAGTGAATGTCATTTGCATTTTAGGAAAAAAGGCAAAACAAAGTGGTACAGAAAGACAGATATTCTGGCTTTCATGGAATACAAAAGAATGAATAAGTGATGAAATATTTCTAAAATACTGCTTCTGAAATTTCTAATACATTTTTTTTCAGATGAGTCCAGTATATATTATTTCAGATTATGGAGAACTAATTTCTTAATGGTCAAATACTTTCAGTTTTTTAAAAAACCCACTGGTATTTTAAACTCAGTATTTTCTTCATGTTTAGATCTCTTTTTTCTTTTTTTCTCTCTTTTCCTCCTCTTTGAAGGAGAAAAATCTGCTTGTATCTGTTGTGCCGCTCTGTGCCATGGGTAGAAAAATATTTTGATCCTGTTGAGTTTTTTTTGAAGTATAAAGGAAGGAAGCCAAAACAGAATGTGACCAAATTAAAGGACTGTGATAATAAAATGTATATATTTACAAAGATGACAAGTTGTTTCAAGTAACCTTAGGAAATAGATATCTGGTTTTGACAGCACATGTTTTGAGTGCAGTAACTTAATTATATATAACTGCAATGGTGAATTATCACCACTAGTCTGTGCTAATGGACAATTAATAAGAGGTTATTTGTGTCTGAGAATGAAAATATGAAGCATTGTACGTGGTGAATGGAATAGGAGACATCCTTAGTTAGGTGATGTTTCTTTGGGACAGAGTTCCTGCTCATTGTGTGTCATTGTGACTTAAAGTTGGAAGAGGGCAACTAATTAAAAATCACGTTCTGAAAGATTACGAATAACACAATGGTGCCAGTGTTTCTTATATTGATTATGAATTGATTAATATTGTTGAATTATATGGATTTTTTTTCCTCTCAGTTTTTGGGTTTAACCAGTTACTTGGCAAAAGCACCTGTGCAATATAGCAGTTATGACATACTAGAAAACTTGATGGGATTGGAGCTTAAATGTGAGAAGATCAAGTTTCTGAGTATAAATGGAGATGTGGATTTAGAGGGCACAGGCATGTAAAGAAACATTTTTCTTTCAAGTTTTGAAACACTTTGAAATGAAGGAATTCTGTTTGCATAGTGCCTTACTCTAGGGCATTACTACCATTTATTTGGGCTTTCCTGTATTCGTTGGATGGGTAGAAAGGTAGTTGCCATTTTGGGTCCTCTCAAACTTTTGACACCTTTATGTTGAATGCTTCTTCATCAAAGAGTACCTGGTATCATACAGGTTCTTCTTACTTACTGTGGCTGTTGCTGTCTGCTTGGTCTGTAGAATATGCTCATCTCTGTTTATTGTTCTTGACTAAAGTTTTGTTACTTTGTCAGAAATTGTTCCTGAAACTCACCCTGTAGATTGCTTCTCTTCCTTCTGCTTACCAAACATAGGGTATCAAAATTTGAATGGGCATATTGCTAGTCAATAGCTGAGGTTTGGATCATCATATAAATTGAGAGGTTGCCCAGAATACTTTAAATATGCTATGGTAGCTTTTTTTAGAAGGCAGCTCTAGGAATCTGTGCCTAGCCTTGCCACAGGTGGGTCTTCATCCTCAAGACAAAACAAAGATTCAAACAAAAGTATTGATCTCTTTAGGACTGTTTTCCCAAAAAGTCTGCTAGAAGTTACCACTCCTAATTTTCACTCACTCAATCTGATTATTGTAAATATTATATTGGCAGCTTGATATCTTCAGAGTTCTCTGCACTTTCCCTTGAAAGGCCAAGGAATATGATCTCAATTTCTGTATGTCGATGAGTGACAAGTGTCCAGTCAACAAAACAGGCAGGTTTACTCCTTTAGCATGCTTCTTGAGACACTGTATTAGAATAAACATCTACAACTTCAGTTCACTTCTGTTGGCTGCAGTGGGGTTATGATGGACTTTGTGTTGGCAGTCTTTTGCCCTGAACAGCTTTCCAAATGGAGGTAGGCCTATAAGTTGGGGAGGGGGTGAAAGTCAGGTGGCATATCCTTTTCTTGTGAAACTAAGGCCTTTTAGCTTTCAAATCCTGTGTGTGAGTAGTAGTCTCAGGGAGGAAATAACTTCTTAATCTGCAAATTACATTTCTTTTGATGAGGTGACTCATAGTTAGGACCCATAATGCTCTTTGTTTTGGTTTGATCCTGGCCAGAGGCCAGGAACTCCCCAGGCTCACGGACTTCCCCCCACTTCTCGCAGCCAGACAGAGGAGAGGGAGGGAAAAAAAATTCAAAGCGTCCATGAGGTTTGTGATTAAAAACACAAACTCGAGACAAAACCACAGGCAAAGTGGGCAAACTACTTGAAGATTGAAACTACATTTATTATACT
>WBMZ01008567.1:0-67758 GCA_013400975.1 Atrichornis clamosus | reverse complement strand
GCGGAGCGCAGGGAAGGAGCGCGGCCGCAGCCGCGGCTTTGTGTGCGCGGCGGGGGAGGGGAGCGGCGCCGCCGCACGTGGGACCGGCCGCGGCCAGCGCTCCGCCCTCCGCGCCTCGGAGCGGCACCGACACCGGCACCGACACCGCTCACCGCAGCAGCCTGGGCTCCACCTCACGCCGGCGCGTCGAGCCCCGCGGTCCTCCCGCCTCGGGGGGACACGCTGCCTTCTCACGGGAAGGGTCGCGGCTCTCGTTGAGCGATTCTGGGCGGGCGACAGCCGGTGTGTGACCCCGCAGCGGGGAGCGCCGGGCTGGTGCTGAGACACCTGGGCCTGTCCGCTGGCTCCAGGCACTTGGGGTGCCCAGAATTTCATCTTCCAGGAGCGCTGGTGCATGTGTAGAGGAGCCCTGATCTCCTGGAGTCACCCGCCGGGCCACGGGTGGTATCCCGAGCATCCCTCACGGGGCTCTTTGCCAGCCCTTGCTGCCAGGGGGACACGGGGTCTCTTTACTACTGCAGCCCCGCCGAGGCTGTGGGCACCCGGGCAGTAGGGAGCTACAGGCGTCAGGAGGCATTTGAAGCTCCTGGGCTGTACAGGACAGAACCAGCTTTGCAGCTGTGGGATGATCTCTAGTCCCCGCTAGAGAGGTGCCCCTGCTCTTTCGGNGCACCGACACCGGCACCGACACCGCTCACCGCAGCAGCCTGGGCTCCACCTCACGCCGGCGCGTCGAGCCCCGCGGTCCTCCCGCCTCGGGGGGACACGCTGCCTTCTCACGGGAAGGGTCGCGGCTCTCGTTGAGCGATTCTGGGCGGGCGACAGCCGGTGTGTGACCCCGCAGCGGGGAGCGCCGGGCTGGTGCTGAGACACCTGGGCCTGTCCGCTGGCTCCAGGCACTTGGGGTGCCCAGAATTTCATCTTCCAGGAGCGCTGGTGCATGTGTAGAGGAGCCCTGATCTCCTGGAGTCACCCGCCGGGCCACGGGTGGTATCCCGAGCATCCCTCACGGGGCTCTTTGCCAGCCCTTGCTGCCAGGGGGACACGGGGTCTCTTTACTACTGCAGCCCCGCCGAGGCTGTGGGCACCCGGGCAGTAGGGAGCTACAGGCGTCAGGAGGCATTTGAAGCTCCTGGGCTGTACAGGACAGAACCAGCTTTGCAGCTGTGGGATGATCTCTAGTACCCGCTAGAGAGGTGCACCACAGGCCTCGCCATGGTCAGAGGTTGAAGCCTGCCCAAAAGGTCACTGTGGGTAACGTTAATGTTTCTGTTTTTCCTCCCAGTGGAGTAGAGAACATGTCTGGGCTCAAGAGAGTGATCGCAGAGAAGGACCCCGACTATGAGGAGATTACCATCACACATCCCAACAAGCGGCACAAAGCAGCCGAACAGTCAGGTAGGAGCTGTGGAATTGGAAATGCTGTGGATGTGCATGCTGTCTGCAAACCAGTCAGGAAGAGGCTGAGGTAGGAGCTAAGGAGCCAAAGGACAGACATTGAGCAAGGCAGGTAGTGATACCTCTGTATAGCCAAATGGAGATGTGTTGTATGTGGAGTCATCCCTGTCTGCTCTCTGAACCATAAGTAAGGTGTGAGGATGCAGCCTTTGGTGCATGATAGGAGATGGAGCATGAGCTCTCCAGAATCCCAGCCCTGTACTTTGGTTTCTGTTGCTTGCTAAAGTATTTGCCAGTCCATCTTCCCGTGCTGAGTTGTGCTCTAGACTGTTCATTTGTTTTGCAGTTGAAGTCTGCTCCAAGAAAGATTGGCACTTTGTTTACATTTTGGCAGATAGAGATCACAACGCAGCATGGGCAGGAGAAAAAAAATCCATGACCCTGCAGGAGGGGTAAAAGAAACCCATGATTGTGCAGTACATTGGCTCTTGGAACATGACAAATGTTTGCAAAAGCTAGCAGATAAAGTGGAAAGGAGCAGGGTAGAAGGGATAACTTAGGGAGAAGGAAGGGGCTTTGAAACATGCAAGAGAGAAGGGAAGAGGACCACGACTGAAGGAACTGTGGATGAAGAAATGTAGTGGAGCAAGTAGCTGGATGAGTAGGTTTGCATTTGGCACGCTTGGGTATGCTTGCTTTGGGAACCAGCCTGTTGGCAGAGTGCCTGGGACAGGTTGCAGTAGTCTCTGGGCAAATGAGAGTAGAGCTTCTTGCCCCGGGGGCAGGGAGTAGGCTAGTGGTTTTTGGCATAGCACAGCTAGGGAGAGAGGATCGTGATGGGAAGAGCTGACAACAGGGAGGTGAGAAAACCGAGGCTGGCTGTGGGCTCTGAGGAAGATCCAGGAATAGAGCAGGATGCCGGAGCTGCCAGTTGGGGAGGGACAGAAGATGGCTTGGTGGGTGATGTTTTGGAGGATGGTGTACAGCTGGACGAGTCTGAGGAGGCTGAACTCTGGGTTGAATGTGTTGCTGGGCAGGTCCTGCCTGCCACGTCGGGCAGGGGCCCTGCCAGTGGGGGCCCAGTGCAGCTGTGCTGGAGCTGGCCGTGTCACCACTCCCAGCTGCCTGCCCGCCAGAAGTCACCACCCTCTCTTCTGTCATGTCTCAGGGACTTCAGATAGGTTTTTAATCTGCTTCTGAAACAACTTTCCAGAAGGTCTTGATGGTGAGAAAAGCAGAGTGTCAGGGCCTTGCAAAACTGTCCTTTCCAAAGTGAACTTTCCATTCAGGTGATTCCTCCAAATTGGCTTCTTTCTTCTTCTCATGGAAGATCTCCAACTTTCAATGCTAGAATTCCTTAAGTACACAAATTTCACTAACATGTTCTTAATGAGGCACTGCAGTTGTCCCTGGGAAAAATATGAATATAAAATGTTCTTAAAAGCCTCTGTAATATAACCACAAATCCTGAAGTGCTTAAATTGTCATAATGCTGGGGTGACATGGCATCAGCCTTGTGAGGAGATGCAGTTGTCCCCATCTGAACCATACATCTCATACCTCAATCTGTTTAGGTTTATTTTAAGTATAGCCTTACATGAGAATTTCGTAGTCATGGTGTTCATGGCTGGAGGTAAATTATATCCCTCTGGTTTTTAATTTTGCCTTACTCATACAGTTTCAACCACAGTTGTGTTTTAATGTAGGCTTGAACTATTTCTGGTCCTAGAATATATATATACACGCATATATATATATATGTGTATAAATATATATATGTGTGTATGTATGTGGAAATAAGGAAAAATATTTAGAATATCCCTTTTGCATATAGAGGCATAAGTTGCTTCACTCCTGTTGTAGGTACCTGATCAGACAGTAAAATTATGTAAGCTATCACAGTAAAATTATGTATGCTATCTGGAAGATACCTGCAAAGTTTTGACTTGCTTTTAATTTCTTTGCTCTCTCTACTGGGATATTAGAAACCTCTTCAAACAGACATGTACCTTTTAGGAAGATGTGCTTCCTCTGATGCTCTAGCCAGTCTTGGTGCTGTTGCCTCCTATTTCATGTAGAAAAAATGTGAAAATTTTATCTGCTTTGCAGATTACTCTATATCTGACACAGGCTGGACCAACCTTTTCCAGGTTTCCTGCTAGAAGTATAATTCCTGCTTTGCCAGGTTCTTACTTAGAACTTGATAAAAACAGAAATTGTTTGGAACATCTTGATATAGTGAAGGTGGCTTAAATGAAGGGCAATATTAACGTCTACGGTAGGTGTAGAACTAAAATAATAGTTCTTCCTATGTTTATACATGTCCTAGAAAAATATAATAATATGCCAATTCCATTCTTAGCCACTAATTTGCTGCAAGGTATTTGCACAGTTTGAAATCTTAAACTACATACTTTCCACTGAGGTCAGTAAACTCCTGCTGAAAGGCTAAATTTTTTTGACTACTCTGCTGGAAGAGGAATTTGTAATAGGTAGACCAGCTTTTGATAATGTCGTTCCCTTTGTGCGTAATAAGTGGCTTGTAGGCACTGCAGGGCAGGCTGCACGACGTGCCAGTGCTGAACATATAAATATGAGTTTGCTTTCTTGTTGCTGCGTGATGTGGTGTAACTTTCCTGGATGTGAATCTGGCCGAGGAGAGCAGAAGAATGTCTGTAGTGCCCAGCTCGCTCCGCGCAGTCGCCGTGCCGACTGCGCTGGGCCAGAGCACAGGGGAGTTTTCCTTTTACTGTTTACGGCTTTACTGAGGCAGAAGTAAACAAACCGGTCCTGTTCTTCCCATTTTTTGGTTTTTTGTCTTCTCAGACCTAAAAAGGAAAAATTAGCTCTCCACATAAGCCAGCTTTTAAAGTTACATGTGGTTTTTGTTAAGACAAATAACTTTCTTTTGCAGGAAAATGATCTGTCCCTTTTTGTGTGTGTGTGCTGAACTTATTATCCCTTCACTTCTCACTCCATAGTGATTTCTGATCTTTCTGTTTTCAAATAGAGCCTCAAAAATAGAAATGTAAATACTTCCTCCTCCTTTATTTTTCATGTGTGGCCTTGTACAGCTCGAGATGTTACTGTGCAGAAGATTGAGGCTATTATAAAAGAACAGTTTGCCGTCGAAATGAAGAGTAAAGAACATGAAATTGAAGTTATAGATCAGGTATAAAGATTTTATTCTTATAAATACCTAAGATGCTGGTGTTTGGGGCCTGGGGGATTGCTGCAGTGGTTTCATTACTCTGTGTTTTCTTTTCGCAGCGCCTGATTGAAGCCAGAAGGATGATGGATAAGCTGCGTGCCTGTATTGTGGCTAATTATTATGCCTCTGCTGGTCTCCTTAAAGCTGGAGAGGTAAAAATTAGTTTGGGAATATTAAGACTTTGGGGAATGTTTGTAAAGGAAGGCGTGGAGCTCTCCTGGCTGTTCAGTTGATGTTTGGTTTTGAGATGTGGTTTAATGAAATAGTGGAATACAAATGGGATGGCAGTGAGAGAGGAGACCTGTGCATCACCAGCTGGGCCTCAGTACTCAGCAAAGAGGAGTCTTCAAGAAGCAGTTGAGAAGTTGTTCAGCAGCCCCTGGTTCTGGTTTCTGAAATACTCTGCATTTTTTTTATTAGTTCTTGTGTGAGAGTGCCTTGTTTCTCAGACACTGCATAGTTTGTCCTTGCAAAGCCTTGAAGAGTGTGGAATGTTTTCCCACTTCACAGGAGGAGAGTGGAAACAGGTAAGTTTTGGGACTTGTCAGGAAAAAAGAAAAATAATCAAGATTTTGAGATTTCTTGAGTGTCAGGCAGTGCTGTGAAACCACGCTCCCTTTGCTCTGGCAGCCAGTCTGTTAATGGGTTGGTGAACAGACTGATGGCAGCAGTAAAGCAGGAGATAAAGCAAGGGAATATCACAGAGTGATTAAAAATTCACAAGATAAAAAAACCTCAAGCCCTGTTAGTTAAACCCCAGTTCTGAGCACTCTGCCCTTAATGAGTGCTAATTGCAGGGTGTTCATGCCTCGTGCAGACTCCCAAATGACATGTAGTTCATTACCAGTGTGGGTATTTCATTACCATCTTTTCAGTTCAGGGAGTTGATCTGGTTTCCAGTGATGTTTGGAAGCAGTAGGTGAGTGCTGCAAACATGGGTTTCACTCCAGTCCCATAAGAATTTCTGTTCCGAGCACTGGCTCTCGATGCTACTCCTGGTTTTTCTATTGTGAAATTCAGAGGACTTGGGAGTGGAGTGAAAACAAAAAGGTTCATCTTGTTATTACCTTGCTGAAGTTGAGTTGAGCAACTGGAGTTGGAAAAGGTTGTGGTAGCACTGGGAGGCTTGGAGATCCCTCTGCCCCCTTTGATTTTTGTGTAGGCAGCTGAAGAATGTGATCTACGCTCTAATCTTTGAAAGTGCCTTTATCCATTGTTATCATGTGTCTGCAGGAACTGTACTGTTCCTTGTTCTTCTTGCTCTGCAATGCGGGGTGTTCATTTTTTTCCCTGATGATTTTTACACTTTCCAGAAAGAATGTATTTTTTAATTGTTTTGAAGTATTCACAGAACTTACTGTGCCTCCTTGCTTTATTTAGTTTTCCAGTAGTTTTTATGAGCTTATGGCTAGTGTAGCTGTATCTTCAATTGCATTTTTAATTTTTTCTTAAAGTCCTGATTTACATACGAGTTAAATCAATTCTTTCTTTATTTTGAAATCGTTACTGATTTCAGTTTTCTTTGTTTTGTATTTTTAATTGTGGCTCATGTATGTTTGACTGGTCAGTGAAAGATTGTCTTGTTTCTGCTTCTGGTAGAATGCTTCTTGTAGTTTAATTCAGAACTTCTGGGAAGATGATTTGCAAGTTGCTGACCTGTTCTCATAAATAGAAACAGTTCTTGAACCCAGTGCTGCTGAGTTTTGAGGCTTATGATTCCTCATGATTATGGTTTATGATGTTTTCACACAAATGACTGGACAAGGTGTTGGTCATTTTACTTGACTAGAGGTAAAACAAAAGAAGACGTTCTTGATGTGGGTTTGGTTTGGGCTTTGGGGTTTTTTGGACATATTGTGTGTGTGTCCCTGGCATTGGATATATGGATATAACTCTCTTAAGTGGGTAATTGGGAGTTGGTAATTACTTCACTTGTGCACATAATGGACAATTGGAAAGAAAGTTATCAAACGATCCTTTAAAGGCCAAGGTGGGACAACGTTTAACTCCACTCTTGCTGCCACCTCTCAAGGGCAGTTCTGCTGCTCTGTAGTGGTGCTCGTGTCTGCCTCCCCCTCACTCATGTTTGCAGAGTTCTGAATCAGGGAATTTAATGTGGATTAAAAATAAACCTACAAAGGAAAAACAAAATCAATAACAAAACAAAGCAACCAGTAAATCCCAAATCATTTTTAAAATCTATTTTTCTTTGTGACCTACCCCATGAAGAATTGTGTTCCTTATGAATAATTGTTCCAGCCTGACTGATTAGGGTGGTTTGAGCAGGGAAGAAGCCTCTTTCAGCTGGTAGTGCCTGTGAGAAAAGCTGTCAGTGCCACTCTGGTGTGAGTCTGTGGCTGCAGGAGCTGGAGGGAGGCTGTCTGTCAGTGCTCAGCTGCTGCAGAGAGCTGTTTCTGCTGACTTGGTTCATCCTCAGACCAGGGTAACAGGAAGGTCTGGTGGCTGGGACAAGAAGTGGCCAAGGGACACTTGCTTTGAGTGTTGGGTGTTTTCCTTCTCTTTCTGAGGTTAAAAGCAAATGCAAGAGAAAAAGAAGGGCCTTTGTCAAAGTAATGAAAAAAACAGGAGAGATTTAAACACTTGCCTGCCCTGGCCTCCCCCTGGCAGGGTTAGGAGGATCTAAGATTAGCTCTAATGTCTGTTTTGAGGAAAGTTTGCAAGCATGCCTAAGCACATTATTATTTATCTCCCGTTGAGCTTTGGGAGCAGACAGGCTGTTAATATGTGTAGCTTGGCTCATAGGTGTTGACAAGGCTGCCAGTGAGTATCAAAGCTGAAGAGCCTGATGCACCTACCTTCCCTGCTTGCCTGCAAGAGCTGGGCAGCTGTGGCTTCCAGTGTGGTGAGACTGTAGGTGTCTGCACAGGAAGGGAAGAGGTTATTTTCAAAGGGACAATCTAGGTACTGGAGTAGGCTGCAATCTTCCTTTCCAAAACCTGGTGGGGTTTCTGAGATCAAAAAGTCTGAAGGAACAGATTCAATTTGGGGTACTGTTTCTGTAGAACCATTTCAGACTTTTATTTTCGGCAGCATCTGTTTTTCCTGCAGGGCAGCTGATTAAATATTTGCTCTTTCTTCATACATTGACCTTTTGTCTTCTGGCGCAGCTTTGTTTTTATCTGGGCTGCAGGGGACTAGTGACCAGATCTTCCTGACCTCTGTTGCAGGGGACCAGGTCATGTGATGCAACAATTCTTAATCACCCTTCAATCAAGAAGTTCTTGGAATCGCCCTCTCGATCATCGTCTCCAGCTAACCAGGGCTCAGACACTCCCTCTGCCAACCACTCCGAGAGCGACTCGCTCTCTCAGCACAATGACTTTCTCCTGGACAAAGACAATGGCAACTTGGACGCAGAGGAGCGGCTGTCAAACAGCCTGGAGCAGAGACAGAGCAGAAATGCTGGCCGGGTAAAGTAAAACTCGAGTGGTGATCAAGTTGTTGGAGGTGTGTGCTCTGTGGACTCGGTGCTGGCACCAGGAGCTCTTCATGTTTTCACCCACCTTGCTGAAGATCTGTTCCTTACCCTCTCCAACCGCTTGCTCCCACTCCCTCAGCCTGGCTTTGCTGTAAGGCCAACTGAAGTGTCTGTAACGTGGGTAACTCCCCTTACCCCAGTCCTGCCCAGCAGTGAGGTCAGCAGTCGGGGAGAGCTGTGGGGTCAGCACAGCTCTGCCACCCCCTCAGATGTAGCCTGTGGGAAGGAGGTGCTTCACAGCCTGGGCAAAGAGCTTTGCTGTAGGGATGGAGGTCAGGTCGGGAGGGTAGAGCCTGCAGAGGAGAGCAATATGTGTCATTCCCAGCAGTGTTTTCAAGAAGCAATGCTGCTGCCTGGCCCTGGGTGCCCATGGGGACTGCTTTGCTTAGGGTGGTTGATCCGCTGGAGGGGTTTGGCCTCCTCAGCAGCCTGTAGTGCAAACAGTAAGGCTGGAGGAAGGACTAGCTCACCCTGGGAGTCTGAGCTGGTAGAGCCTGGGTGCACAGTTAGAGTTGTTTTTTCTCTCGATGGTGCTGCTTGCTGTTGTGCATTATCATCATTTGCTTAACTAAACCAGTCTGACCCAAGTTAAAAATATCTTCTGTCAGTGTTCCCTCATGCTTTTTTGGACCTGGATCCATTCCCTTTGTGGCTCACCATGCAGCCACACAAATGCTTCACCTGTTAGCTGCAGGTAGCTCCAGTGGCGAGGCTCACTCACTGTCTGCAGGTGAAATGTGCCTTAGTAGGTGAGATGAAACTATTCCATTTCCTTTCAGTTCCTTCAAGTGGTCAGGCCTGCCAGAGGATCACAGCCTCTAACCCAAGCCAGGGATGGGTATATCTCAATGAATATGGCTGCATTCTGCAGCTGAATAAGTTGCACCAATACATGGCAGAAAGAGCAGCGATTCTGCCTCCGCTGAGCAGCATGACACCCTTGATAATAGGGCTGCAGTTTTCTGAAACTCTGCCTGGGGTGTGCAGCAGAAGGCAAATGCACCATATAAAATGTGGTGCCACCTATATTGCAAATCACCAGACCACCAGAACTTGTTTCTGGGCTGGGGACGTTGAGGGAGCCATGGTATTGTTTGGGGGTAGCACGTTGGTACAGCTTCAGCCAATGCAGCCCATGGCCCAGAGTGGCGGAGGGAGTGATGAGGGGCAGGAGCCATCCCAGCCTTCCGTGGCTCCTTGCTCCACTTTGAGGCGTCCCTGACTTAACAGAGGAGGGGTGTTGGTTCCCAGTGAATCCAGTGCTCCCACACTGCCCCTCGTCTGGCGAGTGCTCAGTGGAGTGCACTCCAGTGGGCTGCTCCTAGGTCACTCGAGGATGGCAGCCCCTCATTCTCTAGACAGGCACTTTATCCAACAGGATCATAGAAAAGCCTCTCATTCCCATGCAAATAACAGTTCCGCTTGCATTGATTCTGTGGGTGGTCAGATCATTGTACTTGGAAGTCTTGGCCACTGCTTAATAGCTGGGGTTGTGTTACAGGGTCACTGGATCCATTGTGCCTCAGTATTGCTGTGGATTTGCAGGCTTGCCTGGATGTCAGTGATGTGGTAGGGCTGCACTCCCTGCTCAGTGGGAGCTGCATTCCTGTCTCAAACCGAGCCTCAGTTCTTCACCGTGAGGCAACACGAGCATCCCTCAAAGCAGCAGAGGCTGGGAATGAGAAAGATTTAAACTTTCAGCCCCCACCTGTGGGAGATTTAGCTTTGTTTCTGATTAGTGAGCAGCATGGTGCCATTCTAGCCGTGCCTGGTTTTATTTCAGATAGTGCAGTGGCAGTGCTTTTGAAACCCAAGCTGAAATCGTGGCTCAGCTCCATGGGATGTTGCACAATGTCCACTCAGTTAAGCCACGTACTGTACTCTTGGCTAGGTAGGATAGTATTGTTACATGCCTGAGTTGCTTATATGTGCCTAGAGAGCAATTTAAGTATTTTTAGGGATGATTCCTTGTTGGTCTTTCATTTATGCAGGTTTATTTTTTTTTTAACAACACCTTACTTTTCTAGTACCAAGCAAAGTGATGTTTAAGAGGAATGTTTGGGTTTTTGTTTGCCTTTTTTTTCTTCCCCTACCCTCAGGACAGTTCGGGTGTTTCAAGCTCTCAAAAACCAGGACAACGAAATGCCGGACTGTCAAATGATGAAACTTCACGACTTTATGTGAAGAAAACGATTGTGGTTGGCAACGTCTCCAAGTTAGTATCCAGAGCCTGAGGGATGGTCCTTTATTTCAGGATTAAATTGAATAGGAGGTTAAAATTAGGAGACAAATAAAATTGCTAGGCTGTCACAATATGAGCTGTTCCCCTTGAATAATCACTGTACCCAAAACAGCCCTTCACGAGTGTCTGCATGAGGGGTTTTTTTTTGTGGAAAGAACAGGCGTTTTAATAGTTATTGTATTTATAAATTTATATATATACAGAGATTTTAAGATACGTTTCTCTCAAGAGAGACATTTGAGCCTTTTTTGATCAGTTAGAATCAGAAGTATTCCCTTTAAAATTTGGAAAAGCAAGTTGTCCTAATTTGGTGTGTTGGCTAATTGAATTAGTTGGCTAATTAAGTGTATCCATAGGTACAATATGGGCATTTTTTTTAACAGAAAAAAACCTCCAACAGAACAATGCACCACCAACCACAACGAGGAAAATTGTGTAAGTTCAGAATAGTCTAAATTAATCAATTCATACAGATTTTATTTATATTTAGAAGAAAAAAAATGGCAGGTAAATATATATAACTTTTGAACTTCGACGAAATTAGTGAAGAAAGGCATTAATTTTAGGAAACTGGACAATTCCAGGTTTTAACTCTCCATCCCTGTGATCCCTGTGCTACTCAAGTCAGTCTTTTGCATAGAACATACCAGACAGTTGCCGACAAAACTTAGTGTCAGAATTGCATCTGGAAAATCTACCCAAGGCTGGACCCAGAACTAAGTATGACTGAAGTTGCTTAAAAATTTGTAAGAAGAATTGTATTTTTTTGTATTTTTCTGGTAGCAGAATTGTTGAAGTTGTGTACTTGTGTGGTTTTGGTTTCCTGATATCTCGGAAGAGGATGGGAAAAGGAATTTGACAGTGGTAGAATGTTAAAATTAAGTCTTCTGTATTAAGAGCCAGATGTTTAAATGGCTGAATTTCATATGGCAGTTGTACATTAAATTAGAGAAAACATCTTAGAAATGTAGAGTAGATTATGGAACCTGTATCTGTCCCTGGATGAACTGGCAGAGTAAGGACAAACAAGCAGAACTGTACGGGGGCAAGGTTCCCACAGGCGTTTTAACATCCCCAATTTTTTTGTCTAATCTTTCCCAAAATACTTTTTGCAGTATTTGTCTATTTGGGATTTTTATCTTGTGTTTATTATTTAATTTCTTTGCCAGGTACATTCCCCCTGACAAGAGAGAAGAAAATGATCAGTCAACCCATAAATGGATGGTGTATGTCCGAGGCTCTCGGAGAGAACCCAGCATAAATCATTTTGTCAAGAAAGTTTGGTTCTTCCTCCATCCCAGTTACAAACCTAATGACCTGGTAGAAGTGAGGTAATAAGGAATGATTCCAGTCACTATTCCAGTCTTTATGCTTGCCAGGCTTACAGTGCCAAGTTTCTTAGAAAGTTAACAACTTCTTTTCCTGGTTTAGTATTCCATGTCTGTATTTAACCTCTGGCTTGACATGGCTTACTCCAAAATAGTAGTAAAAATAAGTGAGGTTTTTTTATATAGCAAGTTTGCCAAACAGATTTGTTGTTGGGAGGGTGGAGTGGTTTTGTTTTTAGTTTCCTTCTGAGAAAAAGCATTCAGTTTTTGCATTTCATGCTGTTCATGTGGTTTTGTGCATCTCCTGCATGTGTTACATACAGCGCGAGCTGCACAGTGTAGTTTTCTGGTGCTAAAAGAGCTGCTTTCTGCCCCCCATCTATTCCAGTGTGGAAAAGAAAGAGGAGTCTCAGAAAGTAGATTGGCCCATATTTTTGATGCTACATGTGTGTTTAGGCATGAGTATCCCACTCCAAAATATTTTTCTGTGGTAGTGAGATCAGTGGCATTGCCTTTGTGCTTTGAGGAATTTCCTCTTGGTGTAATGGTCTGCAGAAACAGGGCAGCTTCTCTGTGCTCTCCCATACCTGTATTCCACATCTGTTCTCCAGGGGACCCTGATGAGTGGGGTGGGTTCTCTGTTGACTGCTGCAGGGAAACGCCTTGTCGTTCTTTCATCCTCCTCCTTTGGACAAGACAGAGGGAGAATGCCTTCAAAATAGTTGGTGTCTTCCTGAAGAAATTATTCTCCGCAGGACTTCAGCTGCGTCCTGGAGGGAGGGTGGGGAGGACTGGCTTAGGTGCAGAATGGCAGCTTAATTCTGGCAAAATTAAACTACTGAAAGGCAACTCCAGGAAGATTTACTGAGATAAGAAGTGTTGGTATGGCTCAGTAATGTTTCTGAACAGGATAAAAGCAAACTCCTTTGTGTTTCTTCTGTAACGTGCCAAACTACATTTGAGTGCTTTCTTTTTGTGCTTTTCACAGTTTCCATCATGTCAGTGTTGTTTAGCTTCCATTTTAACCCTGTATGGCTAATTGATTTCAGGTGTCACAGTCCCATTCATTGTAGCGAACATTACTGTTCTGGACTAAAAGTAGCCTTTAAACCTGGTCGGTTTCTTGTGTTGCAGAAACTATATTTGCATTTACAATAACAAGCTGAAATACGAAGTAACAGTAAATGTTACAGATAATAGACCCTTCTGTTTCAGCTTGGAGTATGACAGTGGTTGACTTTTCTTGTTTGTGTGTTGTTCTCTTGGTGTTACATGAAGCAAGTGCCTTCTTGCCACTAGATACGGAACAGCAGGAAGTGATTGCAAAATGCTGCATTGAATGCTCACCTTGCAGTGAGCTGAGTTGGGTTTTTTGAAAATGAGTGTTTCTCATTTGACATAACACAGCCTTTTTTTGTCTTCTTTTTAAAAATACGACTCTTGTGTCCCATGTCTCTCACCCAACAGTGTTTTACTGTTTTTTTCCCCGTCCCCTTGTGTAAAGTTAAAGTATGTTTTCAGCTGTCCAAAGCCATAACATTCTCGTTGCTATGATTGCATTCTCTGCAGTGAATAGCAGACATGAAGATAGCTTTAGTTGTCAGCTAGAAAAACAGTCTTTGGCTTTCTGCAAAGGAGGGAGGTGAAAGCTGTAGCACTTCTGCATCAAAATGTAATCACCGTTTGTTTCCAGAGAACCTCCATTTCACCTGACCAGGAGAGGCTGGGGAGAATTTCCAGTGAGAGTGCAGATACACTTCAAGGATAGCCAGAACAAAAGGATTGATATCATACACAATTTGAAGGTATTTGAACAAAATACTTTAGAGAAAGGCATTTAATTGAGCTCTTCTGCATAATCTATAAGAGGCTCCCCTTGTGTGTGTGCTTTTGCCTCTCCGTGTTGTGTGTGTCCTACTGGTTATTTTCACATGAGTAGTTGAGCTGGAGAATTCAAAAAGATCTGGAAAGCCCCTTACCTTGACTATATCAGATTTGATGCAGTAGCAGGGAACCCAGCCTTGCAGCAGCTGGAGCTGACTGTGCTCAGAACAGCAGTGTTTACCTGTTTTTTCCCCGCAGTTTGAGATTTTTATCATGTTTTCACTGGTTTTAACCTGGCAGGGTGCTGTGGGGCTGTCTTTCTGCTGCTAGGTCTGTTCTGTTCCTTCAGCACAGGCAGGTAACAGCTAGTGATTACCTCTGTTGTTAGAGTGGGCAGAGAGGGCTGAGATTTCTCATTCAGTCCATGTTCCCTTTGAAGAGAGCGCCCTTTTCCAGCTCATTCACCCCTGCAACACTTGGGGTTTATAGTATGCAGCAGTCCTGGAAAACTAGGCCATTGCTCTTGTTTTCCTTTTAATTAGTAGTCCCTGGCATTAGTGGACTTAAGTCCTGAGCTGGTTTAGTCTCCTATTTCTTGGAGCAGCATTAGTAATTTTTTATCTCTGCCTGCATTAATGAATTTCATGGTAATGTAGATACCTCATTGCAGCCCTAAATAGAGACAGTAGAGGAGGTTGAAAATATTCCCCTGCAACTTACAGACATTTTATGCAGATGGCGAGTAAAATATATTTGGGGAGACATGACTTGTGGAGAAATTGGTAACACTGATAGATAATGAAGGAGGCTCAGCCTACAGAAGAAAATTGAGCCAGTCCGTGGCACACAGGAGCTCAAATGAGCAAGTCTTTGCTGTTCTCATACTGAGCCTGTGGCATATGAGTGAGCTGAGCCCTCCTCCGTGGCTGCACTCCGTGTGCCCCTGAGCTCCAGCACACCTCTCAAACCCAGCTGCTTCTGTGGGTATCTTAACAGATGCCTCTGGGATGTTTTACACCTCTTTATCAGCTGATGCTCAGTGTGAGCAGTTGTTTAATCAAAACTTGTAGTGTAAACATGGCCTTCGTGCTGGTCAGTTAAAAACTCAGAGTTTTTCCTCATTATTTTTTCCTTATATTGACATCAGGAATAAAAAAAGGACACTGCTTGAGGACTCCTCTTCGACAGAAATATTTCCACAACAATCTAATTTCCTTCAGCTTTTTTGCTTCTTTCCACTTTAGTGTGGGCTTTGGGTCAGGGTTGGATTTTTTTGCAGAAGAGACGGTACTTATCAGAGCACACAGATTTCTGACCCTATGGCCTCCAAAAAATTGGATGCACTGCTGCTCAACTAACATAGTTTGAACTCCTGTCAAACAATTTGTATTGTATGTTCGAGCTAATATATTGCTTTGCCCTGGTTAATGTATTTATTGTCTTACCCAGTTGGACAGGACCTACACAGGCCTGCAGACACTTGGTGCAGAAACGGTGAGTCGGGGGTTGTGGGATGGATGTTGCACTTTGATTCCCTTAAGGCTGTTTAGAAAGAAAAGATGCATGGGACTAGGCACAGAGTCAGACCCATTTGATTTCACATTTTCTAGAATGTAGATTTTGCTCTCTTGTTGAATGAAATGGTTATGACACCTTGTCACTATTCATGACAACAGGAATTTTTTCCACTTCCTGATTCAGGGGAGACTGTTTCCAGCTCTTGTTTCAGAAAGAACGTGGCTTGTACTGCAGCTTTAAATTTTATTTCTTTGTGAAGCTTTTGGTACCAAATGTTCTGATTTGTGTTCTGATGTGCTGCAGAGCTCATACATAAAGAATTTAAGTTAAAGGGATCACCAACAATCCTGTTGAATTTTTGCAGTATATTAAGTACTTCTAAGTTTCTGCATCTGTCAAGATCCAGTACGTTAATGAAAAATGAACTCTTAAAATAAATAAATGAATGAATAGCCCACAGTTTGCTATATTCCTAAAGTTTTCTTAATACTGTTTTCCCCTTGTACTATAGTGAATGGAAATTTTTATGGTAAAATCGCATTACTTCAGCTTTTCAGTTTGTGGAGAAAACATTAATGTGAAATGTCTACTGTGATTAAAGAACACTTTTGAAGAGTAGATCATGTGATGTGTTTCTCAAGGCCTTATCAAAAAAAGCTAGAAAAGGCAAACTGCAGTTTTGTGCCTGTCCCTACAGGGGTATGCAGTCCTTTCCTTAGTGGGCTGCTTGGAGCTGGGCTCCATAATCTTTCCAGTGTTTACAGTTCAGATTCCCCATGGACTGAGAGATGTCCTGTTTTACTGTGGGGCTTAAATGTTGCAAGACTTTTGTATTAGCTCAGGTACTGCTGAACCTTTGGGAACTCTCCCTGAAATTAATGGAAATGTTACATGGAGATGGGGGAAAGAAAGGGACAGGTTTCTAGACATTAAAATAAAAAGGCGCAGTTGTTTTAGCTTTTTATACCTTTACCTGGCCACCAAATACTAATGTCCTTTATCCTGGTTTTGGAAGGTAGTGGATGTGGAGCTACACAGGCATTCCCTTGGCGAGGAGTATCTCTTCTCCCAATCTTCAGAGTCTGACCTTTCTGATGTTCCTACATCTTTATCACTGCCACTGAGTATCCCAGCACCAGTCAAAGCCTCTTCACCAATAAAACAGCTGCGGGACTCCAGCCCGGATGCTTCTGTGGACAAAGGTAAAGCAAACGGGTGAAATGCGAGTTCTTGGAACTTGTCTCTCCTGGATACCTCCTCTTAATTGCCCTTAGCCCTTAAAGATTGCCAGTGCTACCTGCTTGTTGCTCACCCCAGATGATAATTTCCTCAATGTGCTCTGAAATGTAATTCAGAAATTGGTATAGATTATTTGGTTTTGGGGTTTTGTTTGGTTTTGTTTGTGTTTTCTATCTGAAGTTCGTTGAGCAGACTCTGTTTTGCTAAAACACAGTGAATAAAGAACAACAGCAAATGCAGTTGGAAAAAACATGGTTGAATAGCACTGGAAGTTTTGTTTTTGGCAGGCTGTTTTCAGAGGGGTTTTTAGGTTTCTGAATGCTTTGGGGACTGTGTATACATTTAAGGAATTGGTCTAGTGATGTGTCCAGTTATATATGTTAGTGCCCAACGTGAGCTGACTATGAGGGAACAGAAATCCCTACGTAACTGTAGTTAGTGTACTCCTGAAAATAGAGAGTGAAAAAGTCATGGTGTGTGTTTGTCTGAGGGATGATGGCATCCCTGCACGCCAGGGTTTCATTCTCCCCTTCCCCTGTAAGATCAGGAAATGCAGGGCCCGTTGCCATTGGGCAGCAGTTGAGAGCTTAGGATCACTTGGATTGCCTGAAACAGGCAGTGCTGGCCCTGTGGGCACACTGCTAGGATCTGGAGCTTGCATGAAGTAGAGCTGTGCCTCTGTTAGCATTTAGCTTTGTTTTGTGAAACACTCGGTGTCACGGCTTGCATGAGAGACCTTGGTTAAGTGGGCTGAGAAACAAGGGGGTGTGTTATGGTTTACAGCCTTTAGTGTGAGAAACCTCCTGGACACAGCAACTTTATATTTCAAAATATGGTCAGATGCAGCACGGTCTGACGTTTTTCTTGATTTGCACCAACACTCCTGTGTTCAAGGAATGGCTGTAAGCTGGTGGCATGCATGGTGTGCTTCCTGGTAGGTACTGTCATGCCACTGGTGGTGTTTGGGCTCAGCAAGAGGAATGTCTGCTGTTTAAATATGGTGTTTTCTTGTGTCCAGAAAGGACAAACACAACGAAATTCTAAATGCACAGGTTTTTCATTCAAACAGGGGGATTTGTAGCACCTTTGGGTGAGCCATGCTACGGCCAACAGGAAGGAAGTAAACCTGCCTCCTTCTTACACTGACAGGCAGTGACTTCTCTCAGCAGCTCCAGGTTAATTGATCTCCTTCTACACCAAATAAAGTGAATTCCTTAGCCCAGCTCGAAAGGCAGTAGCTGGTCTCCTTGTCTCTTACTCCAAAAAATGCACTGTGAGATTCTCTGTGAAGGAGACCCAGCTTTAGTCCTGTGGAGCCCTAACTGAGGACACTTGTAACTACCAACAGCTTTTGGTCAGTGGAAGGGTCATCCCAAGAAAATGTGTAAGAAGTGGCTGATCACCTGTCACAGCTGAACAGGCTGTGCATGGCATCATTTTATTCTTTTTCAGCAAATCCAACAGGCTTGTGCAGGAGCAATCCCCTACCCCACTTTCTCCCCATTCAACGCTTCCCACCAGTTGCTTTTCCTTCCTTCCTTCAAGAGCGTGTTTGTCATACCTGAGTTATGTTTGTGTAGAGAAGCACAGTGAGGAATTAGATGTGTCAGCCTAAGAACTATTTCTGTTCTTTTCCCTGTTTTAATCAGGATTCTCTGGGAATGCTGAAACCGAAAGACATGCCGCGTTTTATTCCCTGCCATCTTCGATAGAACGGACTCCCACCAAGTTAGCCACACAGAAAGTTGCCTTTGGCTCTCATGGAAATTCAGCCTTCCAACCCATTGCAGCTAGCTGTAAAATAGTGCCTCAAGGTCAGAGTCCAAGCCCTGCAGAGTCACCAGGAAAATCCTTCCAGCCTATCACCATGAGTTGCAAGATTGTATCAGGTGAATGTTAGTTTACTTACCCAAGTGCTTGTCCCTGGAAAACAAGCGAGTGAACCAGTTGGACTTGTTTTGTGTCCTTCCCTTGATTTTTCTGCCAATCTTTGAACATCAGGCAGTAGGAAACTCCAGAATAAGGAGCTGAACACACTTCTTAATGTTCAGGGAAAAAATACAAGTGTGAAATGCTTCACAACAGATCAAAGCAGGATGAGAGCTGTTCTCTCCCTGTTCTTCAGTGCTTTTAAGTATGAAATAGATAGTCTTGAAATGGACTGCTACCCACAGAAAGGCCCAGGCAAGAACTCATCTTCCACCTGGTATATTTTTATGTGGGAAGAAGCCATTGTTTTCCCTCCTGCTTTCAACTGGGCTGGATTAAGAATAATTTTTTTTCCTGATTGCTGGGCAAATAATTAGGTTTAACCTTGTAGACTCAAATAGTCTCTCTTGTGCTTGCCTTATTGCATCAGATGGAGCAGCTTTGGTCTTCCTCTTACAAAAGTCCACCTTGTGTTAGATTGAATTGCCAGCTGGCTGCAGTGAGCAGTGTGACAGCTTCTGAACCAAACATGGCCAAGGTGGTGTTTTGCTCATTTCGCTTGTAATCCCTTCCCTGCCTGGGTGTGATGCCAATCACTGGATGATGTTTTACATCAGAAGGTATTAATGTGCAGCTCACCATGGCACTTGCTGTGAAGCTGAAAGATGACCTGTTGCAGCTCTTCATTTTCTGGTGCTTAGGGTAGAGAGGATGTAGCACCAGCTATCAGTATGTGTGATTTCTGGTGACCTGCTCCCAGATAATTTTTTTTAAGTGTGTCTAGTTTGTTGTTTTGGTTTTTGTTTGTTTGAGTTTTTTCAATTAAATTTCAATATTGTTCCTTGACATCTCAAAACTGTACTCAGGTTGATGTACATTTGAATCTATGCCACGTGCTTTATTCTTTCTTTATACACTCTTCTCTTGATCTTCTTTCCCAAAGCTTCCCAGAAAGCAGGAATTACAGGGGCCATCCTATCTTTCTTAAAGTCCTTGGACTAGTCTCTGTTATCTTTGCTATTTAAATGTTTCCCTGCTAAATATTTTCCAAGGTTCTGCTGTCTGCTGAGAAGTGTTACCCTTTCCAGATATCAAAACAGTTTATAAGACACGGAGATTTCATTTGATCAGCATTTATGTTCTGTTTTAATTGCCAGTCACTGCCAAGAAAGTAGATTAACAGGCAGTTGAAGCTTGGTGCTTGCTGCTGTCTCTTTTCTCTGATCACTTCCTTGCCTGTCCTTTTCTCTGCATTTCTTGTTTACCTCTTCATGCAGCTTTTTTCTTCTCTAGCTTTTCTCTCTCCTGGCTATGTTACAGAAGTTGTACACTTTACAGTTTGATTTCAAGGGTTTCTGCTGTAGTGAGAGCAGTGCAGGGACCAGAGCAGTGAAGGGACCCGGGCGTTCATGCCTGCCAAGGCTGCTGTTCCACACAGCCTTTTCACAGGAACTGCTTGGCTCCCACTGAACACCTGTAGTGTGGGCTGCACAAGGGAGAGAGCTCAGCTGGTTTTCTTCATCTGCTTGGGTGCCCTGGCTGTGGCAGTGAGAACGATGTAGGTAATATCCCTCAGGATTCAGGGATGGACCACATGGCTTCTCAAGTTCCCTTTGAACCCTGCTTGTCCTGGTAGGCAGAGCATGTCCAGGGTAGGTGTGAGCCGTAGTGCTTTATATGCCTTTTCCTTTCCTTCTGTCTCCTCTTTCCTTCTCCAAGTCCTGTGATCTCTTTCCGACTGAGAATCGCATCCTAAAAAAGTGTTCCTTCTTTAAGCCATTTTAAAAAGTACTACTATTGCCGTGTTTTTATGTTTTTACAACATTTACAAGCTAGAAGCATTGGACTTTTTCTCTTAAGGTTCTCCAATATCGACCCCTAGTCCATCTCCGCTACCTCGTACCCCAACGTCCACTCCGGTGCACATGAAGCAAGGCTCTGCTAGCTCAGTCATTAATAACCCGTATATTATTGTGGACAAGCCTGGACAGACCACTGGAGCAGCAGCCACGAGCACAGGTGTGTAGTGTGATCACAGAAGGCAGTGGCTTAGGCTTACCCATTCAAGTGTATTCTCCCTTTAAAATTGATCGGTGTAACAGCAGCATTTCAGCTTGCAAAGGTGGAAATGTACTCAGCAGAGAAACAGGGAGGTGTTGGTTTGCACAGCTGGCCTATGTGCATGGCTGAGGGCATCTCAGACTTGAGCATAACTTCTTGTAGGAAGCAGCACAGGGTGTAAGGCCAAACTGAATTCACAGATACCTCTTCAAAGAGTTCTTTGCAGGCAGAAGGGGAAGGGGAGAAAGTGATGTAGACCACGGTGCACAGGTGGTTGGGTGACAGTGGTGTCATGGATGTGGGCAAAGAGCATGGAGAGGTTGCAGTGACTGGCAGATCAGTCTTAGACACAGTAGGTGTGTTGAGATGGATAGATCCCGGTTACCGGGAGAACAGCCATGCTGGTTGTTGTTACCGCTCTCAGCTTTTATCTGGTCCAATTTCAGCTGGTTTGGATTCCTCTAACTGGATTCCCTCAGTGGTGACAAAAGCCTGGGGTCAGTGGGAGGACTGAACTGCAGGGCACGGGTGATGGGTATAGGAGTCAATCAGTGATCTTTGTGGCGGGGCTGGAGGAAAGGTCCCTCAGAAATCATTTATTTGTTGTGATATCTGTCCAGGAACAGCCTGTTATTTTAAATCACACTTGTTTGTGTTTGTGTGTGCTTCCCAACATCTCAGAAGGGTGCCCAGGGCCAAGTGAGGAAGTGCAGCATCCATGTAATGCAAACCATTTTCTGGGCATGGTTGGAAAGTGCAAAAATTCTTATTTTACAAATGGGTCCTTCCTTTATATGAGGGAACACAGCTGCCATGTTTTAACTTCATCACAGAGGGAACTGGGAGGGGAGCATAGTCATACCTGAATTTTTTTTAAGTTTGTTTGGGAGCTTTCTTGGTAACACTGAAGCTGTTTCAATAGGGTTGATTAATTGGAGGTTTCTTGGTTGATTGGGGGGTTTCTGCTTCTTCCTTTTTGTTTCTTCTTTACCTCCAGCCTGACTGTCTTCTCTGCCTAAGTGGTTTATCATGGTTTGTGTAACTTCTGGGTTCTTCTAGTAGAGGTTTGTACGTGGAGCATAGGATGTGTAGATGCACCAGATCGTTTGGACATACAAGTGTTAGTGCAGTTATTGTTAAAGGTGCAGTTTCCCACCACAGTCAAGATGTAAATACAGACCGGCCTGGCAGAGACTGCCTGCTGCCTCTCCGTCCCTGCATTCCTGCCACTTCCCCTGTATCCTACATGAGTCAGATCAGATCAGTGGCAGAGCAGAAAACTGATAATACCCTGCCCTCCCCAGCCAGCTTTGTTGTCAGAGAGCCTCATCACCAGACCCTGTGTGAGGGAGCAAGAGGCTGTGTGGAATTGACTTTTTGGTAACAGCAGCCAGGCTGGATCGATCATAATGTGTGTTACAGACAAAGTCACTGGGACACTTTTGATAAGGCTGCAGATCGTATTTAAGAAGAGGGGTTGAGATCTTCATGCTCTGTGAAAGCCAGCCTTCTCAAAGCCCTTATTTTCAGAAATGGCTGCTCATTTATATCTAAGCTAAAGTGCAGGTTATAGTACAACTGTACAAGAGACTATTTTTTTGTTTTCATGTGCGTAATCCATGGCTTTGGTGTCTCTTGAACAAACAAAACTGACAAACCAGCCCAACAGCAGCAGTAACAAAACTGCTGAGTGGCAGTCTTGTGTACACACTCTGATACTGCAGGGTAAGTTTGCCTCTGAACCCCCATCCATCTTGGGGGTCAGGAGAGTGTATGTTAATTTTTCGAGAGCATCTTCCACAGAGAACCCTATGCCTTCATTCCTTATTTCTATTTCTTCCCATACCGTACACACTCTGTCCCTTGCTCCTGTTACTCCTCACTTTGTCTCCCTCCTTTTCTGGCCTTCCTTTTCCTTCCCCCTCCAATCCTTCCCCCATGCCAGTGTCCAAGGCTAGTGTGGGTTCAGAGGGCTTCTGGGCAGCAGAGGACTTTACATCTGCAGCAGCAATTCTGTCCTAATTTCACATATCTGCAGCCGTAGCTGATAACCCTCAGCCACCCAGGAAGGTGCCTGACCATTTGCTTGCAGCACACAGAGCTCTGGGTGGAGAATACCTTCTCTGGGGCATGGTTTCTGCAGGTGGAAATTCGGTGGTGGGTTTGTTTTGTGCCCATGCCAGTTCCCACTGACGTACCTCATGGAGAATGCAGTGGAACTGCAATGCCGTGTTTCTGGTTAGAGGAGGTTTCATGTGTGCAGTGGCCCTGCTCCCAGCCCTCACCAGGCATCTGCTTTATTTCCTGATGCACAGGGAGCCCGACCAGCAAACTGAGCAGTGTCTGTCAGGCCTCTCACGGGACTGCATCTCCTGTCTCAAAGAGCCACGGGAGCACTTTTGTCACCTCAGCTGTCAAGGTAATGTTCTCGTTGGGTGCACACTCCCCTTTTGAAGTCCAGCTTCCTATTAAACAGGGCTTTTTTGTGTTATAAATTCTGCACTTCAAGCAGGTTCCTTAGATTGTCATTTCATGTGAAGGTTTTCTGTGTCTAACAGATGGAGCCATATGAGAACGTGGTGGTTATACAAGATGATAATGTCACTTCATGCAGCTTGAATTAGACTTGCCTACATATCTGCTAAAGGCACTGCTCTTTTGCTTTTCTACAAGGAAATCCATGGAGGGCATAGCTCCCAAAACATCTTATCTTTCAAAAAAAGCTCTTCTGTAGCTGGCTTTGATCTTCTTCACTTGGTTAGTGACAGAGTGTGATTAAGCCAGAGGTGCTTACCTCAAAACCTTCACTCTGTTCCTTGTTTTTGTACAGCAGCTGTTTCTAGCAGCTTGAAAATAACTCATGTAGTGGTTTTACAACTGCCTGCATTTAGAAAAATGTTTGTGTAAACAGTGGAGTGACATTTGGATGTGTAAACAAACAGCAATAAATACAGTTCATGCTTCTGATCTGCAAAGCCCAAAAGGTATGGAGCTGAACTGTCTCACATAAAATCTCTCCCACATCTTGTGCTAGGAGTGATATTTCTGGCAGGGAAGTGGCGTCAGCGAGGCTCTGAAAGCAGCTGGTGGGTGGTCTGCTGGAAGCAGGAGCATTTCCCTGTCTCCAAGCCACAGTATTAATGCAGGATATGGTGGGGGGAGGCTTGCCAGTCAGCCTGCTGAGAGCAAATCACTTCACATTTGGAACTGAGGTGCTTCCTGTGTCTCTCAGGGAAAAATGTGTTGCAGATTGTTGTCTGAAGCAGTTAGTTTGGAGTAGCATTTTAAATGTCAGGTGTGCAGCTAGCTAGGCAGCTTTTAAAAGCCTGTCTGCTCAGATGGATTTCATTTAACTGTGTTGAAAATCATTCATTATTCTTTATTTTTTTACTGATTTGGGACAGTTTTTTCTGAAAAGTTTTCAGTGAGTAAAAGTCGGCACATGTCATTCGCAACACTTGAATTCTGTATTTCCTGGGAAAAGCTAAAAACTGAAGATACTAAAAAAAACCCATAAAAATCATATTTCTGTAAAAAGAAATGTAATTTGATTTATGTCTTCTGGTTGGTGGAAAAGCTGTAATGTTATCGTTTCTTTAAAGAGGAGAGTCTGATAGTTCAGTGCGACATTACAGGTTGTGCATAATTCACTTTTCATTTTTTCAGTGTGTTCTCATTTTCTCTATTTTAGTGACTTAAGGCTGTGTTTCCTCAGCCACTCTAAAGTGCAGCTGCTATTGAGAGGACAGGTTATGCCTTTAGCCTTGTTTTCACACTTCCCATGTGCTGCCAGTTGTGCAGCAATGTGGTGAGCTCAAATGCACAAACTCCCTCAAATGCACTTGACTTCTCTACTGGCCTCAGATCCAGAAGTGCCAGGTGCATGATTTTACACATGTGGATATGTTTTTTACTCCATTTAGTCACGTAGCTTTGCGGTTTCTGCCACACGGGGAGTTCTGTCTGGAAGGACTGCATGCCACTGCATCATTGAGGAGAGCATAAATTCCTCCTGAGAGAATAATTTTCCCCTCCATAACTTGTTTCTTCTTACACTTTCTTCTCTCTCTGAGATTGTAAATAGAATCACAAAATGACTGAGGTTGGCAGAGACCTCTGGAGATCAAACAGTCAACTCAAAGCAGGGTCAAATAAAGTAGGTTCCTTGGGAATGTGTCCAGCTGAGGTTTGAGTGTCTTCAAGGCTGAAGAGTCCATGGCCTCTCTGGACAGCGTGTTACTCTGTTTGATCACCATCATCAACAACAGAATTTTCCTTACTATTTCCTGTATTTCAGTTAGTGCCCATTGACTTTGTCCTTTCATTGGATACTCTTGAGTGTTGTCTGGCTTGACCTTCGTTATGCCTTCCCATCAGGTGTTTGTATGCATTGATAAGATCCTCCCCCTCGGCCTATTTGAATTTTAAGTGAAATGCTTTTGTATAAAAAATTGGTCAGAGAACATGAGTCGGTATTTTTTTGCCTGTGTATGACATGGTAAGAAACAGTTACTGCTGTTGAAGATGTAACTTTCCAAATAAAATTTGCTTTATGGGTTATATTAAGTAAGTTAGACTCCTTTTACTTAAGTGTTGACTGATTTTGGAAATGTCTTATTTGCACAGGTAATTTGCCCTGCCCAGATGGTCCATGCTGCCCTTTATTAACAGTCACTTGTTTTATTTTCTTTATTGGACATCACACTGATTTTTGCACCATGTCTTCTTATTTGCAGCAGGAGGATTCTCTTTTTGCCACCATGCCACCCCTTTGTCCTATTGGGAGTCACTCCAAGGTGCAAAGCCCCAAATCGGTCACTGGAGGACTTGGAGCTTTTACAAAGGTATTCCTCCTGGCTTTTGTGCTGGCACAGGGAGCCCAGTAGTGTCATTTCATGCTGACTTGTGCCACAAACCATGTAACTCCAGTGCCTGTAAAACTGTTACTGGAACCAATGTGCCTTGCTGCCATAGGCTCTCTGGCACCTCTCAAAAATGTGTCTGGTTTTCTTTTCTTTCCCTGTAGCTTTGCTCTACCTGTGATCTTTCCTTTTTTCACCTCTTCCATCCTTTGTGGGGTTTTTTTAAATCACTGTTGTGTTCAGGCTGATATTTTAAAAGCTATTTTTAATAGGATACCATAAAAGTAAACTGCAATAGATCTGTCAGGAGCTTCTTAAAAAACGGTACAGTGATTTCTGAATCTCAGATGTTCCTGCTTCTGACTATGTTTCCTTAAATATTACCACATGGAATTTAAAGTTGTTTCTGGCAATGTTAGCTGATCCAAGTAAAAGGTGGAAGAATGCTTCCTACCAGTACAGTACCTACCACAATGTAACACAACAAACCCCCCCAAAACAGCCTTTTTTGTATTGCTGTCCTTAGGGATTAGATGTAGGGCTGTCCCAGGGAAACATAAACCATGTACACAAGAGAATGTGTATATGTCAGCTGTACGTCAGCTATAATGATTTGCAGTGTCTACAGCTATTGGTTGTAACTTTGCAGGATAGAAATAAAAACCTGCGGTTCAGAACATGCTCTGAACAGGAAGTTGCTTATGAATTTGAAACTTAAAGGTGTCGTGGCTCAGTGCTGAGCCATGAGATGTGGGCTCTGAAGAAGTCATTCTGGCCAAGTCCCTTGTCAGTATGAGTGGTAGTTGTAAGACTACTAGCAGTTGCTGTGGCTCTGCAACTTCCATGAGCACTTCTCAAATGTGCACTGCTTTGTAACTACAGACACCAGCCCCCACACTGGAGTGCTGGGAGCAGCCCTCACACTGGAGCCGAGTTAGAGAGTCCGCATGGTGGGGAGAGCCACGTCTGAGTTCAGACCGTGCCTGCCCTTCCCTGCAGAAGGCCTGCTCCAGAAGCCATCTTCAGTGGTGTGAGGTGTTTGCTTTGCTTATTGCTCTCTCTTGCTGTTGGCAAGGTGATCATCAAGCAGGAGCCCGGGGAGCTGCCGGCGGCGGGCGCGGCGCAGCCGTCGGTGCAGCAGTACGTCACCGTCAAAGGCAGCCACATGCTGGCCCTGTCTCCGCAGAAACCGGTCGTGAGCACGGGCGAGGGCACGGTGCAGTCCAAGGTAAGGGGCACGTGGGCATCTCTGCTGTGCTGGGAGCTGTCTTGTGGTTTTAGCACAGGGTGGTTCATATCCTACTGCCGTGTAGTCCTTGGGAAGGGAGCGGGCATTTTGTTGTGTACAGGGACATCTCCCACTTCTGTCCAAGCCATTGCAACAGTGGGGTGGACGTGCTTTTGAACTCTTAACCCAGAAAGTCGGCTGCCATCATCAGCTCTTGCTGAAACTCATCTAGGTCTTTCCATAGGAGAAGGTTAATTCTTTCCTAGGAATGCAGGCCTGCAACACAAGAGAACAGGACAAATAGGGAGCAGGGTGGAGGCTGAGCCAGAACTAGCATTAGGTGAAAGCAGTCCTACTTGAGTGGCAACTTAAGCATTTTATTGTAGCAGTCGTGCCAATGCAATCCTGCTATTACAGGAGTGACACAGCTTCTGAGAAGGCACAGTGCAGTGACAAGATGACAGATGTGTCAGAAATCATCTCCATTTTTGCCTCTTTCCATTGTGGACAGTGTCAAATGATGTGCTAAGTACCAGAGATTACATACAGAACTTTCACATTTGCATAAGTGAAATTTTTTTGCATTTGCAATGTTTCATTGTTCTCTTAGCTGCCTTACTTGCCAGTCTGAGCAGGTATGCAAAAACTCATGTTTCCCTGCAGTTACCATTAACACACAAAATTGAAGCACTTTGTGAATTCTGCTCTGAGGCCATAGTTTTCCAAGGGAATCTGTTCCTGTGAATGTGTTGAAACTGAATTTCTGCATCTCTTTAATTCACCAAGGCAAGCTTTATATCTTCAGCTGGTATTAAGCCATTGCTTGTAAATCAGACAAAAAAGAATTGCCCTGTAGTTTGAATGAACTTAATCTTTTGTGGGTGCACCGAGATCCTGATCGTGTTCAACAGTTTTATCATTTCACTTGGGATTGGCCTCTTGCCCATTTAATTTTGTTTCTGAATGAAGAGCTTCTGTACATGACCAGGCATGTCCTGAAATGTCTGGAGATGGAGGTCGTGTCCCAGCTGGAGTTCCCACGGTTGCTCTGGCCAGCAGTGCACCATCCCATCCTTGTTTGTTGCAGGTTGTTGGCGTTCCCGTCGGTTCTGCGCTGCAGTCGACAGTGAAACAAGCGGTGGCCATCAGTGGTGGGCAGATCCTCGTGGCAAAGTCCAGCTCTTCAGTAGCAAAGGCTGTGGGTTCGAAGCAGGTTGTGACTCAAGGTGTAGCCAAAGCCATCGTGAGTGGAGGCGGAGGGACAATTGTTGCTCAGCCTGTGCAGACCATAACAAAGGCACAAGTCTCTTCCACAGGTGCTCAGAAAAGCACATCTCAAGGCTCAGGTAGAGTAATTTTACACCTTGTTAATAGCTAGTGATGGGTAGTCTTTGAGGGCCTGTAATGATTTATTCAACTGCAGAATAACTATGTGTGATTGGAAAGCTTGAAAATGAGTAGAGAACTCTGTAGGAAGATTCAGGCTGACTGAGATTAGCCATAAAGAAAATGTTAACTCATTATCTACAGTACAGTACAGGTCATGTACAGTAAGGGAGAAGAGGGAGCACAAGTGCTTTAAAACATACAGTTTTCTGTGAGTGGAGATCAGATAGATATGCTGGGAATGTGCAGGAGATGTATTAGACTTTCATGGAGCCAGGTCTCACATTTTTTCCCAGCATTTGGGTCCTTAGCTGCTCAAAGGGCTCCCCATAAATCCAACCACCAAGAGCCAAACTGTCCCTGTTTCATCCTGACATCTTCCTAAGGGTTACAGGTACAGGAGTATGGGCAGAAGCATCCTGTCTGCATCTGCACACAGCTGCTTTAGCTGAGCATGCCAGCTGGGGTTCCAGGCTGTTGGAAAGCTGCAGTGTGGTGCCTGGAGCTGGAGGAAGCCTGCAGACCCCGTGGCTGTGCTGCTCTGATCTGCAGCCACAAGTGGGACTGCATGCAGAGAGGTTTTTTCCAGACCTTTTAAAAAAAGTGTCTGTGCATCACTGGTGGGGTTAATCCTCGGTTAGAGCAGCTAAGTAGGGATTACTGAGGGCTGGTTGCATGTCACTCTGAGTACTTCTATCCTGTGCAGATTTCAAAGCATACACTGCTTTCTGCAAGCAACTGTTCTATTTCTTTTTATTCTTCCTTTCTAGTGATGGCTACGCTGCAGTTACCAGCCACCAACCTGGCAAACTTGGCAAACTTACCACCAGGCACCAAGCTGTACCTCACCACCAACAGCAAGAATCCTTCTGGGAAAGGAAAACTGCTGCTGATACCCCAAGGAGCCATACTGCGAGCCACTAATAATGCTAGTTAGTCTTGCAGGGAAATCTAATGAGTTAAATAATGTAATCACTGCATAATTAATATGTTTGGCATTTTTGCTATAAAGCATCCTGGTGCTTGGAAATCAGTAATGGGACAGGGGGTTTTTTGTTAACAACAACCCATATGTGGTGTTTTTTTAAGGCTGAGATCTCACAAGTGGCTTTTGTTTTCGAAGAAACTGCTTTTCCTGCAGTGCTCTCAATGCACGAACATGTTTTTTGTTAATAGGCTTGTGAATCAAACTCCCAGTGTACTACCTGGAGAAAAACACAACATGCTGACATAGCCTGATGGGCAATGCTTTGTTTGCAGTTTTCTGTTGCTGTGGGGAAAGAATACTGCAGGCTTTGGACTGTGTAGATGAAAAGATTTGTCATGAGCCCTCTCCAGAATACTATTCTTGAGACTGGGGTTGGGATAGGAGACGAATTTGGTGTAAAATTTTGGCTCCCAGTTCTGATTTGACTTGCCTGAGGTATTACACAATTTAATATTTAAGGCTGTAAATACCAGCAACATAGCAATAGAGTGCATGTCACTGAAAAAGTAGATACTCTTGCTGAAAGTATTTTTGGGATGTAGAACTTGTGACGGGAGCCCCATTGCTTGAGATTTAGAGAGGCAGCTGGGGCAGTCCAGCTTTGATAATCTCACAGGTATTGAGGAAGATCATATACTTGGGATGTTTATGACAGAGCCATGAGTATTTTTTTTACCCTTGTTTCTGAATGAGAGACTGCAAAAAAGTCTCTTTTAAGGCTGTTTCTTCTGGAGACAGAGCAATATCAAAGTGTCACTGCATATTACCACTGCTTGGTGTCCATGATCTATTATTGCATTGACAGACAGTGAAAGTAAGATTAAGAAGTCAGTGGGATTCAGAGTGTTTCTAGAGCTTTTGCTACAGATCCATAACCTGCAAAAGAGTGATGAAAAGATTGTTCTTCCATTGACAGCATTTTAATTTAAAAGCAAATTCAAAACAGCCTGAAATTAGCTTTGTTTGCCCACCAGTCCTCCTTATTTCCCCAATAGCTTCTCTTGTTCATGGCATTTACTGAGCTGTAAGAGAGCACAGCAGCACAGCTGAACTCTTCCGTACTGGGTAATAACATTACTTGGCTGAAAAACACGTGGCACCAAGTGTCTTACAAAGTGTTTTCAAGTACTTGTATATACAGGGGTGCTTTAGCAGCTGACACTCTGAAGGGTCAAGCCTTTTCCTCTGGTTACAGGTCTTCAGTCTGGTTCTTCTACGAATAGTGGAGGAGGAGGAGGAGGAGGAGGCGGAGGAGGCGGAGGAACCCAAAGCACAAGCAGTAACTTGTCACAGCACCTCACCTATACATCCTACATCCTGAAGCAGACACCCCAGGTCAGTGGCACAAACATCTCAGTGGAAGCACACTGGCATTTCAGGCTGCAGTGGTGCTGGGTGGATGCCCTGTTGTTCTGTAGTATGTGACACATTCTTGGACTGTGGTGGCTGGATCCTCTTTGACTTTTCTCCCAATCTGCTTCCATCAGAAAGTGTACTGTGACAAGAAGGCTGTATCCAGCTCCTACTGAAAAGCATTTACTGTAATTAGCAGTGCGTTATTTCAGAAGATGAAATGTTGTGGCTACATTATAGCCACAAGCTTTTTGTCTGTTACTGGCACTCCTAGATTTCTGTTGACTGTTAACTGTGTTTGGAAGTGCTGACCTCCCTAACTTATTTCTGGAGCAGGGCACCTTTCTGGTTGGCCAGCCTTCGCCTCAGAGCTCTGGGAAGCAGCTGACTCCAGCATCAGTTGTTCAGGGCAGTGTAGGAGTTGGAGCATCTTCCACACAAGGACAAGCCCTAAAAGTGATAACTGGACAGAAGACAGCTCTGTTTACACAGGTAGCATGCAAATGATGTGTTTCTTTCTTACTGGTTAGTGTTCTGTCAGATAAAGTGTAGGAACCACAGCCACACATTATGAGAGCTTTTCCTTTTGTAATTGTTTGATTTGATGTGGGTTTTTGTACAATTATGATGCTGGCTGTGCTACGATGAGGAAAGCACACAAAGGCTTACTTTCATCAGGCTACAGATTTCCAGCTTTATTTCCCTTCTCAGAGGGAGTCAGCTTTCAAGCTGTGTAAGCTTGGGTTGCTGGCTTGTAAATGAGCTCTGGGAATTCTTAGTGGAATTGGAACACTGAAGAGAGTCAACTGCAAAAATGTGCTTAAATATTTGAACTTTAGGAATGGGTTGCCTGCTAAAGGCCTTAAAAATCCTTGGGTTTGGTATCCCTCAAAGGTGCTTCTTTTAAAAACTGCTGAGTAGTTCCTGTGAAATTCAAACTCCCCAAGAGTACTTTTAATTGATTATCCAAAATTCAAAATTGATAGACATTTATTTGCAAAGTCAAGAGTTTGATAAAGTTGATTTCTGAGGTGATAATTTTGCTGTAGCTATTACCGCCAGAATTTCATTTTCTTCGGAAGTATTTTGAAAATACCTGCTAGTAGTATAATAAGCATTTATCTTGTTTGTTTTGTTGTTATTCTGGTTTGATTTGGTGTATTTTAAGACATTTAAAACCCAAACAAATAGACCTTTTTCCTTACGCTGCATTCTTTCTGCAAGGCTGCATCCAGTGGACAGACATCACTGGTGAAAATATCGGATGGGTCTATAAAATCAGTGCCTGCCTCATCCCAGCTCTCCAAGCCTGGCACCACTGTGCTGAGAGTATCAGGAGGTGTCATCACCACGGCTGCTGCTCCTGCTGTGGCCATGCCCACAAATGGGGTGGCCCAGGTGAGAAACAGCATCTCCAGTGTTCTGTAACGCCGTGTTTGCACTCTTGCCACTACAGTCCCAGGAAAGGACTTGTGCTGCTTTTTTTCCCCTGTTGGTATTGCTTTTGGTCAGCTTGCTGGTGGATCTGCTTTCACTTGTATCAGCCAGCAGTCAGTGAGTCCCTCCTGAGGTCACAGACCCTGCACAGTGTGTGGTGCCCAGCCTGCTGTCAGCAGCTCCTTGGTCCTGGCTGTGTGCAGGGGATGGCACTGCTCTCCACCCCAGGGAGCTGTAACAGTGCCAGCCTCGGGAGGAGGTGGTTTGGCATAGAGGGAGGTGGGAAGCAAAACATTTGCATTCCTAGAGTGAAGGCTCTTGTGTGTGGATGCAGCTGTGTATCCTTGCTGCAGGGTGTCCACCTGGAGTGGAGCTGCAGTTCATGGACTGGGGACCAAGAGTGTGTAATTCACTCTGAGCCTGTTTCTTCCTGTTAGCTCCTAATCTCTGCCTCCCCACCACTGAGAGTTGATGCCGTGCTGCCACAGCCTCCATTCTGTATATGCCATCATTGTGTGTGGGCTTTTGGATATGACCTTGAGAACCTCTTGCTTCTTAATGATTGATATATAAATATTTGGTTTTGCTGCTTCTAGATATTACCTCGTTGTGCTTATTGTTGAATCACCTATGACATGAAAAGGAATTTGTTATCCCTCTCTGCCTCTTATGCAGCAAACAGATAATGCAGCTTCCAGTTCGTCTTCTTCTGGAACTCCTGCAGCAAAAACATCTGGACAGCAACACCAAATTTGTGTAAGCCAGAGCCAGTCTACTTCATCAGTAGTGAATAAGACTGCGACTTCCAGTGTTGTAAGTGTTGCTTCCTTGATGACTACACCAACGCCTGTGACGGGAAAAGCTACAGTATCAGGTATTGAACTCCCTTCATGCCTTTCCTGGAGAAAGTTAGAATCCAGGTGTGAGTTGTTCAGATGTCTTCACTGCAAATGGAGGAATATAGTCACCTGCATTTCTGAATGTGTGAAAGTAAAATCATGCTTTCTAAAGTATTTTATTAACGTAACTTTTGGCTTAGCCAAGGAAATTTCTAATTAATTTAGCATCCTTTTGGCATTGACAGTATCTGTTACAAATAATAGCATGCGTTGCTCTTTGGTATTGGAGAGAGATTTTAGTTTTAATGCCAGATTCTCACTAGAAGATGCATTCTGCCTTTCAGGGGCACAGTGTGTCACTGAGTGGGGAAACTATCAAGGTACCAGCAGTACTACAGACTTGATTAGTCTGTGAAAGTTAAACTCCACTGTACTCAGAGAAGTTGCATGAGCAGAATTTATCTCTGAGGCTTTGCACCTGCTCTGTTTGACTTGAAAAGGAGAGATGTCGATTAGAGGGAACTGAAGGCTTTGAAGTCAGAATCCGTTAACTACAGTGAAGTAAGCTGTATCTGAATGTTTCAAGTTAATGAAGATGGACTGCCCTTATGTGGAGGGGAGTTCTCCTTATTTAATTTTATTGCATTCCAGCATCTTTTGTGTCAGGGAGAGCAAATTCAGCAGGTTTGAGAGTTACAAGTTAAAATGGGAAATTATTGTTTGAATTAATTTACCTGCTGGCATGTTTTGTTCACTTAAGTGGCTTCTTACAAAGTGAAAGCAGAGTAAAAATACAGAAGAGAGAAAATAAGTGACATTGAGCTCATCTGACACTGTCTTTTTGAAGCAGCTCATCTTTTTCCTCTGTATTAAGACTTTTAAACTTCTCCTTTTTCATGGGTATGTTTTACCCAGAGCTTGAAGATAAAACAGCACAGACTGCTAAGACTGAAAGCATCCTGCAAGAAGCAGTTCAGTATTTTTCCCTTTGCAAAGAAAGCAGACAGGGTTTTGGGCTTTTTGTAGGAAATAAGCCATACTAAATACCTTTCAGATTAAAACTCCCATTTAGATGTTAGAATGCTATCTAGATTTTGTTTTTTGCGGGGGGGGCGAGTGTTGGTTTTTTTGGTTTAGTTTTTGTTTTTTGTTTGTTTGGGAGAGGATTGGGGGTTTTTTTGTTGGCTTTTTTGTTGTAACCTGAGGCACTGACTTTATCATGGAAAACTCTTCGAGAATCTCAAAAGGAGCAGTGGCTATAAAACGTGTTATTTCAGTGTAATAACGAACAAAAACCCCAAACAAAACTGTTAAAATTCTGAGCGTTTGTGTTTTTAAAGGCAACTTTTTGAAAAGGATTTCAAATTTTCCCTTGTTTTGCATCAAGCAATGTCTCCACCCACCAGGCTGATAGGTTTGTTGAGAAAGTCCCTTGTTACTGGCCGTGCTGTGGGGTCCCTATCCTGACACACCAGTGTGTCACACACACAGGAATGGGTAATATTGGGTGAACCTTCTTGCCTGGAGGTGAAAACCTAACTGAGCAGTGCTGGGCATCCTTAAAAACTAAGGGACATCTTCACCAGAGCTTGCATGTCTAGTACTTAGAAGGCACCTGTGTTTGTTAAACAATAATAATAAAAATAATAAGAATAAAATATAAAGAAAATGGAAACTTTATCTCAAAACAAATCATGAGTATAAAATTGCCATCATGAAACTAAGATGTTTATTGTTGTCAGTGTTTTAAAATAGAAGCCTGCTATAAATATCCACAATCTGAAGAAAAGTTAGCTACAGATTGAATACAATTACATGGAAAATAGGCAGTTTACCAGTAGAAAGGATGAACATAGGCCCAAATCACAGTGTCAGAGTGCTGTCTGTGGTGACCTGGATGTCATCACAAGGAGGTGACATCTGGTTGTAGAGGAAGAGCTGGCAGACAGGTGATGAGTACTCCTCGTCCATGGGACTGTGGCACAGCCTGGAGTCGTGCTGATTTCCCCTGAAGTTACTGAGTGCTGCCATTGATAATGCTGTTCATATCTGAATGTGCTGCTTGTTCCCTTGGCCTTGACTAAAATCAGGGATTTAGTTCAGTCTCCGGTTTAATGTGCTTCGTAGCCTGAGTAGCCATCCTTCTGGATGTGTTCAGTGTACGTTGTAGAAAGCCACAGGACACTCAGTTCAGGCATGTCCTTTGTCAGACTTGCTGCACAGCAGCCGTGGGCTTGTCCCATAGGTGGACACGGCTGATGGTGCTCTGCTGACTGCAGTGGATGCTGCTAAGCTGAACTGCAGAGGCGTGTGTGGCACGCACTGGGATACCTCCCTGAGAGCAGCTGTGTGAGTACAACAGAGCTGTGTTTCACTGGCTTACCACAGCCTTGAGCACAAGGTCTAGTTCTGACAAGTGTTTTACTCTGTGCTGAGCCTGCTTCAGTTGAAAGGTTCATGTTACATCAACTTTTGCTTAAGGTTCCTTAGGTAACAAGGAGATTTGCTTTACAACTCCCAGAGTGCTGTGCAGCATGTAACAGTGTGCACACTGCAGTGCAGCACCACGGTGTTTTAGCCATCATTTGTGTCAGTAAAAACTCACCCTGACAGTTCACCGAACTGTGGCTTGTTAAGAGGGTGGCACTGCTAGGTTACATGCCATCCTGGTTCAAGCAGAAAGGGAGAGAAGTAGCTGGAGATAAACTAACTGGTGTGTTTTATTTAACATTTTGTCTTCCGTTCTTCTTGCAGGGTTGCTAAAAATCCACTCAAATCAGTCTAGTCCACAGCAGGCTGTTCTGACAGTTCCCAGCCAGCTTAAACAGCTCGGTGTAAACACAGCTTCTGGAGGTGTTCAGACAATACTCATGCCTATGAACAAAGGTAAAGGGCAGAGGAGGATGACAGATGGTGTTTGAAAATCCCCTTTGACACAGGGTAGCAGCTGGTCACTGTTGGCATACATGGTCTGAAGTAGAGATAGAAGAAATTGTAGCAAGGAATTCATCCCTAAACTTTGTGCTGCAAAGACATTGTGTTGCTTCTGAACATGTTTATTTGTCAAAGTGTGTGAAATTTGATTTTTTTTCTTCTTTGTTGCCCCCTTTTTTTTTTCTTTTCATCTCCAGTGCTGCAGTCACTTTCTACCAGCAAAATTTCAGCAGTTTCAGCTGTCACAGCAGCAAGTACAAGTGTCCCTAGTCCCTCCACAGCAGCCATTGCCAAAGGTAACAAGGGATTTCTCAGTAAGATAAGTAGTAAAAATAAGCTGGTGCTGCTTCATACAAGAGGCCTGACTATGAAAGTAGACTCTGTGACTGTGGGTTCCTTTATTTCCATTATTAATAGAATTTAAATCCAGTTTAAATGGCACCTGGGGACTAGGAATTTAACAAGTGATTTTCCCCTCAACAAATTCCAAAGTATGGAGGAAAATGAGGATGTTCTAGAAAGCTAAAGAGTACTTTGAACATCCATTGTTTCATTCCATATTTGCAGAACTGCATAGGGCAGCAAATATTCAACCACAATTGCTGTTCTCAGACAGAGGTACTGGAGGTTGCCTTCCAGCAGCACTAGATGTAGACAGCACGTGTCTGTGTGCACACACAGAGGGGAAAGAGGTACATACAGTACTTCCCAGAATAAAGCATGGGGCAGAGCCTAGACACCTCAAGGCCAGTTCTTGCAGAACTGTCATGCCTCTCTCCATCCCAGATGCGTGACCAGACTGCCTGGCTGTTTGGATTGGGCACATCTCTCACTGTCTCTGTCTCACCAGAGTTCTGTCCTAGACATGAGAAAGTTCAGATGTCAGAATCAGTGATGTCTTCAAAAAAGTTGTCAATTTGAAACGTCACTTCTTGTTAAAACTTGGTAGCTTTCTCTCCAGCTCTGTTTGCAGATTGACCAAGCAGTTCAGTTTAGATCAGGCAGTCATATACAAAACAGCAGCAACTGATTATGCAGATTTTCTGAGATTTGAGTGTGTTGAGGTTTGTGGGGGGAACATGTTTTGGTGGCTCTCTTTCAGCAGAATTGAAGGTCAAATTTGTTCGTACTTAGCAATGAGAACGCAAACAACAAATGAAGGGATGTTATGTAAGACTTTAGTCTTACTGGAGTCTCACAAGACTGTCTGGTACTTTCATCAAGCTGGCTGTACTTTTTGTCTTAAAATGTATTCTGTTTCTTTGAAGTTAAGATGGAGCCTGATTCAACGGGACAAAACTGCAGTTCTGTGGGTGCCCAAGAAAGCCAAGCAGCAGTTAAAACAGAAGAGAGCTCTGAACTTGGGAATTATGTTATCAAGTAATTGTTCATTTTTCTATAAGGATTTCTAATCTTTGAAATACTAGGAGGATGGAGATGGTTCTAGGAATACGTGCAGTAGTGTTACGTTTGACCTAGAAAAAAATTATATCTTCTGTCCCATACACTGCTGCATCTGTACTAATGCTGTTGGGTGGCATTTGTTTCAGACAGTGTTGCAATATTTTCTTTGTGAATGGATTTGTATGCAGGGCTCATGAAAGGGAAAAATTATTTGAAGATTTGCAGTTGTTTTGGGCTTTGTTAAAGTCACAAGCTGCTAAAACCTCTTTATCATCCTCTGCTTGTATAAGTCCCATTGCCATTGTGTGTCCTTAGTCAGGTCAAACTGCCCGGTGAAATGCAGGTCAAAAAAGGGGCATCTGAAATAAGTAGAACTGTCCACCTTCTGGCCTCTCTAGTCTTGTTAAGATCATATACTTCTGTAATTACTTAGTATGAGGGCTGCTTTGCTTCAGAATTAGAATTACATAATAATGAGAATTTGTTCACTGGATGCTGTGAAATCCAGTGCCTTGTTTATGATGCTTTTGCAAGTATTTGTTAGTGTTTTTTCACCAGAACTCAGACTGCAGAATTTCCTCTGCATATTTCTTGCAGTGTGTAGGATGTCTCTTCTGCTCTTGATTGCTCCAACTTTCCTGTCTCTGTGTTTTGAAAAGTTTCGTTATCCTGACATATCCCTGCAGACACTACCCTGATGGAGAGTATGTGTAGGAGACAGGAATAAATCTTCAGTTACTACACACTGAAAATTATCTTACTTATAAGTAACTATTGGAAAATACAGTTCCTGACAGTTAAATAGACTAGCTGGTTAAGTAAATACAAAGTTTCCCATGCAGCATCCCATGTTCCTACCGGTACAGTTACCCCTCAAAGCAATGTTGCAGCTTGTGAGATGATGCAGGGATTTTGTCTTAAGCCTGTCTTCAGTTTCTTCATCTTGACAAATGCAGCTTCAGATGTGGACACTTTGGCAAGAGGAAGGGTTTGAAATATCTTCTCTGGATTGGGGCATAAGAGTTTATCCTCACACTGCTATTTGTAATGCCTTGGGGCTAAAGACTTTAAATCATGCAGTGATTTTGAAACCTTTTGCATCTGATTCATTGCTTCCAACAGCAGTCTTCATTGTGATTATTTTTATCCCTTACAGCATAGAATATTTGGAGAACATCCAGCAGCTTTTAACAGCAATAGTGAAGAAGGTTCCTTTAATTGCTGAAAAAAGTAAGCAGTAAATGAAAAGGCTTTGCTCTGTATTGTCAGTGTATCAACAGAATGCCTTGCATACTCTGCAGCCGCAGAAGTTATTAAAAGGTGGAATGAAATGAAGCCGTTCTCCTCAAGAGCTTACTCAGGAGTTATTCTAAAGATGCTTAGAATTAGGTTCTTCCAGTAAAGTCAAATAAGTTGTCAGCAGTTAATAACTTCCATCTAGTTTTTTGGTTAGAAACAGATTGTATTTCTTCCCATTGCAAGTAGGTCTTCTTTTTCCTGGTTTGTCCTTAATGGATGTGCTTTTTTCTCTTCTTTTTTCCTTTTTTTAAATTTCATACCAGGATTTCAGAGAGCTGGCAAATACAGTAACATAACCCTGAAATGTGTTTGTTACTGGGATTTTTGCTTTTTTTATTTAAACAAAAGTGGGTAGTTTGCAGAGAAACATTTTAATCTTGTGTGGCACTTTATTATTTCATTCCTCTTACTCATGTACATAGCTGGAAATGTATCAGCTTTCTCTAGTAACTAATGCACTTTGAAGGAGTGGTGCTAGAGACTGGGTAGGGCACACCCTCTCAAGCAGAGGCAGCAAAGCAGGAGTCGGAGGCACAGTAAACCTTTCATCACATACAGCTCTAATGCTTTTGCCAGGAAACCTTTTCACTGTTGTTTCGTTTTTATGTTGTAATTTGTTTGGGAAAAAAACCCCAGTTTTCCAAAGGAAGAGACTTGACTAGGAAGGCAGACTTACAGGTCTACATAATACAGTTTTTTGGGGAAAAAGAGGCTTAAAACAGCCTGTAGCCAGAGGTGTCTGTGTATATAACCAAGAGGGAGGCTGGGTTTACATCCAAAAACCACAGTGTCAGTCTCTTGGGGAGAGAGCACAGCATTTGTGAGAGTTAGTTACAGTCATTGAGCCTGTGAGCATGAAATGCATTTCCCTCTTCCTGTTTGCTAAATAACATCAAATCCAGAATTCATCTTAACTTCACTTACTGAAAATTTAATACAGTTTTTACTTTGTGGTTTTTAGGTGAGGATGTAAGCTCTTTTTGTGCCAGTTCAGTGGAACAGTATTACAGCTGGAATATTGGGAAGAGGAGGGCAGCCGAGGTAATTCTTTCCTCTCATATTTTGTAAGCAGTCACTAGGAACACAGGAAGGATTTCTGAATTATGGAACCTTCCTTATTGTCTGATTTATGTTCTGAATCAGTTGTTATTTTAAATGGCAGCATTCCTTGCTGCAGGATGCACTGACTTGTGTTCAGATAGCGATCCAGTTTATTGTTAGCAGGCTTTCTCAAGTAGAAGGGATACTGAAGGTCATTTTTCAGTTTATTTATAGTATAGTGGTTTTTGAAGCATTTTAAAACTCACAGTTTTTTTGAACTGATAGTACTTTATCCTCATCACTCCTCTGTGGCATATTACAGTCAGGGGAATTTTACCCAACACACTTTGTCTGTCTTTTCATGGGATTGTGTCTGCTTTCTGTAGGACGAGAATTGGGGGATCTGACATAAGCAATGCTAGTGCTGAAACAGATTGTCAGTTCACCAAAGAGAAATATTTCAGTTAACCTGGACCTTCTTGTATTGTGGTTGTTATGTTTCCCCCTATTTCTTCGTAACTTTGCCGTCTTGCCATGGAGTTTACAGGGAAGATGTTAACACTGAATTATACCCTCTGCTGTTGCCAGCTTAAATGATCAAAGAGTTGAACCAAATTTTAAGAAGCATATTTTGCTCTAGTGGATTCCTTGTGCTATGCCATCTTTGGTGTTACTTTGGAGACGAGATATTTCAAGTCGAGACAAATGTGTCTAGGCCCCTGTAAATGTGTGTCCCTTTTCTTGAGTTTTGGGGGTCTTTTTAATGATAAAGCAAAGTTTAAATGACCTGTCAGAAGTCATTCTGACTTCTGAGAAAACCATGTTCCTTTTGTGCTTCCCTTGCAACCTGGATTATGGTTCTGGGCTGTGAGCTAACCTTAAATGTTCTATCCAGTGTAATGAGCTTTCCCTTTGGTTTGTCACAGTGGCAGCGAGCAATGACAGTGAGAAAGATCCTACAAGAAATGGTGGAGAAGCATCCCAGGTTTCACAGCATCACCCCCCTGAAAACCAAGCACGTGGTGCAGTGGTGTCGGTGCCATGGCTACACTCCACCTGACCCCGAGACCTTGCGGAACGACGAGGACTCCATTGAGGACGTGCTGACACAGATAGACAGTGAGCCAGGTGAGTGTGGAGGGACAGGAACCTCCCTTCTGCCAAAGACACTGTTTATGAAATGCCTTGAGCCTGTGTGTACACACACATCTGCAGAAGGGGATTCTCATTTTCTTCTGTGTTAACTTATTTCACTCTGGAATAACAAAAGTTGGAGATTGTAAGAGCAGGCCTACAAGGGGACCAGTTCTTTGTCCCTGTCAGTCCTGATGTTTTTCTGGGGCTTCTCTTGGGTTTTATTGTACTTTGGAGCCCTTGAAGGCTCAGTGTATATAATTCTCATGAAAGATTATTCGTTTTCCACAATGTAATCATTTACAAGTGGATACACAAAGTAAACACAGGGAGTAATGACATTTCTGCCCTTGGGTAGGCTTAGCCTCTGTTAAGACTTACTGTGCCAATAGTATGAATGAATTCAGGTACAAAACAAAAAAAACCCAAACCTGGCAGTCGCAGTGTGAAGCTCAGTGGAGGTTAATTTACCTCCAGAAGTGAGGTGAATTGGCTCATGTGGAGCTTCACGATTTGTATTACAGCTGCTACATTATTCCACTAGCATAGCTCTAGGATCCCCACAGTTCATTTTAGTATGTATTAAAATGACATCTTTAATTTCAACCATTCTTCACAGTTAAGCTCTCATGTTTCACCTTCAGATAATCCCTTTCCCAAAGCTGAATGTTTTCCTGTTCTGATCGTACAGGGATTTAAGGTATTTCACAGAAGTGTGTGGAATTGATTATATGTTGTGAAGTCTGGCCCTGCATTGCAGTTGTTAAAGGTGGAAAGGAAGCCTACATCCACCTTATAACTTTTTAACCTAAATCACTGGATCTGAGTTTGTCTTTGAAGAGTAGAATCTGTTTACTGCATAACTTTGCACTGAAGGTTTTACTGGCTTGTGTCAATTATGCAGAGATGATGTTGCCCTTTTGCCATTCTACTGTGAACCTGTCTTCTGATTTTTTCTTAAGAAGCATGATAATGCTTATCACAGCATAAAAGATGATTTAGTGCTACATGGCGCCTACATAGTAAAAGCTCCACTTCTCCAAGTAAGTTGAAGAGCATTAGACTGGTTCGCTAGTTGCCAAAAGCTTAAAAAGCTTCTGTGAGAATGTCTGGGAGACTGAGGTTAGCCTGGTTTTGTATGAAATGCAGCCTTCTTGATTGGTGTAGGAGCAGATGTGGGAGAGAACCATAGTGTCATGAAGATATAATTAGAAGACTCTCAATGACTGTTTGCATTTCTGTTCATCCTTACATTTGGTAGGAACTACAAAAATAACTTGCAATTACCTTAATTTCTTACCATATTTTGAGTGTGCATCTGTTTATAAACAGCTTTCCATAACCTATCATGTGTTTAATTGATTGCTTCTTTTTCAGAGTGCCCTTCATCTTACAGCAGTGGTGAGGAGCTGTGCCGAAAGCTAGAGGAACTCCAGCAATTTCTGAAACAAGAACCAGAACACGAAGAGGAAGTAGATATTCTCAACTTTAGCGAGCCATTAAAAATAAACATTAAGAAAGAACAAGAGGAGAAACAAGAAGGGATGAAGTTCTACATGGCTTCCTTGCCTGCATCAGAGTTTGTGAGGGACACTGCTGAGAAGGTAATGAGTGAAGCATAAAGCCAATTAGAACTGTTGTTAAGATAGCTGTGGTCATCCATTTCTTAGTTGCATTTCTTTCATCTATACAGATCTCTGGGTTTTTTAATGAAATTTTTTATAAATGCCTGGAAAAATTGGACCTTCTGACTCATGACACTCAGCTGCCAGTTCTGGCAGGGGAAAGGGAAGAGTGCCAACTGGGAGTTCATTCCAGAGCAGCTATTTTGCAGGGCTTAGTACAGAAAATTCGTTTTGAAAGGCTAAAAGCAAGGAGCACCAGCACTGAGTTCTTCCTGTCCCATCATGTGAAAAATGTGGACCTGTTGCTTGGACCAATGTTGTATAATAGAAATTCCTGGAAAGGGCTTGTGGTAAAGCTGAGGCAATAGCAAACTTCTCTACTGCTTGGATTTCTTCCTCCTATTCAGTTTAGGGTAAAAGAGAGGGAGAGGGAAGTCTTCTGTCACAGCTGTAGGGAGGAGAGAGAGGGGGCACTGGCTTGACTTTTAGGGAAGAGTGCTCCCTGTTGTACAAGCGGAGACAGGAGCAGCAGGAGGGGTTTGCATGGAGCAGTGGTGGGGGAAAGAGGGGATCTCTGTCTCTACCTCATGCTGACACCAAGGGACAAAACTGGTTTTGCAGTGTATCTGGTCTCTTGCTACATAGGTGACAAAGGCACAGGCACAATGAGAGTGGAACTGAGGAATGAAACACGTTTTTGATGTGGAACTTTTGTGCCAGGAGTACTATTTAAAGTGGTTTCCATTGCCTTTGTTGGGTGCAGGAAAGCTGATGAGTAGATGGATTGAATATATGTACAGTTTTAAAATGGACCTTCCATTCTCAACTCAAAGATACCCAATGCAGCCTTTTGTGCAGTTTTTTGCGTGGACTTTCTGAAATAAAAATTAAAACCTGCTTTTGTTTCTTCTGACTTTTAGAGGCATTTCTGCAGACTGTGCTAATTTTCTCCATATTTTTTTAAAATGAAGCCTGGGATTATACTGCTTGAAAGTTCTGTAATGTCTACTTGCTTCTCTTTTAACCACCCTTTGTAATAGGGGTTTTTTTCTGTTAATCTAATCTAATCTGTAGTACAGCTGTAGTACAGTGTGAGTTGTGTTATTTGATGCACTAATTTTTTTTTTCTTTCTTGTATTTTATAGATAGGGATTTCTTTTCAACCTGCTGAGGTACAAAAGAATGTTTATGCATCAGTAATAGAAGATATGATTTTAAAGGTAAGAAATTACTTTACAGGAAGGACTTGTCTGTAATTGTATTAATTCAGTAATTAGAAAAAAAGATAAAATATCATTATTAATATGCATTTATCAAATCAGGAGATCAAAGTCTTTCTTTCTGCATGTATAGACAGATAAATAGCTGCACAAAGAAAGTCATACTCTTCTGAGTGGGTTTCCAGCTTTCTATCTGATTTGGACAAAGAATAGTGATTTGCAGATTCTCACTAAGATACTGACTTATTCTGTAGTTTTGAAAGTACCCCTTGCTTTGTCCTTTCCTTCAGAATTGAGGGGGAATCTTTCAGATTGTGTAAGACTTGATTATTTCATACAAGGTTAGCTATTTCTTCCTAAATACCGCTCAGTTACTTTGCCTGGGTTGTCCTTGCTGGGAGACTGCTGAATTCCTGCAGACAGTAACAATTCTGCCTTGTGTGGGAAACCCTTTCTCTGTCATAATCACTTTTGTAAAAACAGAGAAGTGGGTTTGTATCAAAATTTTGCACAGCGTGGAGCTGGAGTTCTTGGGTTTGGACTGAAGGCTAACACAGTGTATTTCTAGCAGCACTCTGTTGTATTTCATGCCAAATACAATTTTTGGGGTTGTTTATACAGACTGCAGCTTATCAGGAGATGATCTTTGCAAAAGCTAATTGATTCCAGGTGGCACATGCACTGCTGTGCATGCCTGTGCTGTGCTCCCTGTTACTGAGTTGAACTCTGATACAGATACATCCTTTTGTAGACACAGATTGTAGCCATCAGGTTGCTCCATTGTAGCTGTAGAGTTTTGCCAGCTTTCCTCACTGAATGTTCCAGAAACCTCTGCTCTGGTCTTGATACAGCACAGAAAGCCAAGAGCCTTAATTAGCTTTAGAGTGACCCTTGGTTAAGCCAAGTGTATGGCTGCCCAGGCTGGGAGGTTTCTGTGGGGGTGTCTTGGCACAAGGCTGCTGACCACAGGGAGTGGCTGAGATGCACGTACTGGCTCCCAGGAGAGTATCTGCAGTCTGCCGTGTACAAAACCAGCTCTGGTGTGTGAGAGGAAGGGTCCTGCAATGCTCTTTGAAGCACAGGCTCTGGAGCATTGGATCCACCCTGCTGGGCACGTACTGCTTGCTCTGCAGCCCGGCTGGGCAGTTGCAGTCTGAGCTCTGTGCACCTGTAGCTCTTTCTGTCACATATACTCACGTCTAAGGTAATAAAACTCACTTGGGCGTCTTGAACTGCCCCGTGCTGCTCGACTGAGGATTGAAGGGAGCCAGAGTCTCAGCTGCTCTTACAGTGCTGGTCGAGCAGGTCGCAGTTCCTTTGCTCCTTTTGTCACGCCGTCTCCTAACGCGGTCTCTTGTGGCAGGCCACCGAGCAGCTGATGAGCGATATCCTCCGGCAGGCGCTGGCTGTGGCCTACCAGACAGCTCCTCACAACAGGTACAGAGCAGCGCTCCTCTGCCGCCACTGGCACCGGCACCGAGCGCCTGAATGGCTCCAGCAGTTCCGTCAGGCCCTGTGTGGCTCAGAGCACGAGAGGGAGGGAACTGATGGACTGTATGCTGGGAAGACACGAGCCTTAAGAGGGGGTTTGTCCTCTCGTGGCTCCAGAGAGGGAAAGGATGGAAACATAAACAACATTAAAAACCGAGGCAGGATTCTCTGGTGTTGCCACGCCTCAGAGGCAGATGACCTGTTTCTGCAGAGCCACACTGGAAGGACCTGCTCACTCCTGCCCGTCTCACATTACTGTGTAGACAACTTAGCCATGGCCTGCCAGAACTCAAACAACCTAAATAATCTCTTTATTTTACTGATACACACTTTTCTGCCTCAGATGCTGAGTGATTTTTACAGAATTATAAAATTATTTGGGTTGGAAGGGACCTTAAAACTCATTTTGTTCCAGCCCCCTACCATGGGTAGGGACACCTTCCACTAGATCAGGGTGCTCCAGGCCCCATGCAACCTGGCCTTAAACACTTCCAGGAAAGGTGCAGCCACACCTTCTCAGGGTAACCTGTTCCAGAGCCTCACCACCCTCACAGTAAAGAATTTTTTTCTAATATCTAATGAGTAGGCCACCTGTTGATTTCTATTCAGCAGCATGATTTTGGATAGCTTAAATTGATTTTTTTTTTAAATTACTATGAGAAAATGCCCAATTTAAATAGTCACTTGTATGCAATATGTAAATATTTACATAATCTATAAAGTATGTATATGTTATATGTAGAAATACATACACAACAACTGTGCTATAAAAGTCCAAGAACTAATACTTTAGTACTTGATTTTCCCTGTCCTAGTGCCTAAGAGGTTTCCCCCAGTCATTTGAGTGACTTTTTTTTGTGCTGTGATATTTTGATGCTTTCCCTGTGTTGCTCTAGCACCTGCTCTTATATCTTTTTTTTTCTTTTTATTGATATTTTTTCTTTCTCCCTCCCCCACTGGTAAATTTATTTACTTGCTGCTTTATGAACATGTGTTTTTTTGTGTATTATAATAGCATCTCTGATGCATTCCCTGCAGGACTCCAAGAGAGATCACAGTGATGAATATTCACAAAGCCATCTGTAATATTCCCTTTCTTGACTTCCTCACAAACAAACATATGAAGATACTAAATGAGGAACAATGAACTAGAGCAGAGAAGATGCTGCAGGAAAGGTGGATTTATGACTGAAGTTGGGTTGACAAATCCAGTATTTCTGTAGGACACTATTATATACATTTATAACATTGGGCTACTAGATTGTTACCTCCAATTAAAGATGCACCTTAATGCAACAAAATGATGCTCTGTTCCAAATCAAGTTGTTAAATGTCAGTGTTTACTTGGTAAGTGTATGTTCAGTGGCTGAACAAACATTGTCAGTTTGCATTGAGTTGCTAGCTGTGAGACTCCACAGGCCTGGTCCCTCTGAGGCAGCTCTGTTGGTGAGATTGAACTGGTTTTTAAGATGAGAAATTACGGATTTTGATGCAGTCTACATATGAGTTGGTTTCCCCATGCAGTGAGCAGGGCATTTGCTTTGGCACTTTGAATATGAGAAAAGTCAAAAGCAGTTTTTAAAGATGGGCCATTTGAGTAGATGGGTGGGTTAGGTTTGGATTTGGGGAGTGGCAAGCTGATGGCTGCAACAAATTTGGCCATTCTTGCCTGAGCATGATGTATGTGACTGACAGCACAGCTGGGTAGACTTATCAGTAGCTTACTCAGCTGAGTGTCACCTAACCAAATTCCTTGCCTCTCTAGAGGAGGTGTCGGGTGCTGCCTTTCTTGGTCACCTTGGAAAGGGTTGACTGGCATCCTCAAGATGAACAAACCACAATCAGGCTTGATAAGGTTTGACTGACCACTTGTCCTGCATGGGAAAGGAGAGGAACAAGGACAGTATTCAGGGTTTGTGGGCTTGGCCTGGCTGAAACACTTTGCTTGCCCAGTGAGTGCCTCCCCAGGCTGCCAGAAATTTTGGAGAGTGCCGGAGGGCAGATGACCAGCTGTGTTGTACAAGTCTTAATGTTTTGGCAGTATTCACTAATTATCAGCTTAAACTATGAAGTGCTGTGGGAGCGGCACTGCTTTGGCTTAAGTTCTGTTCAACACAGAGAGGCCTGGTAGGATCAAAAAACCAGAGATTTGCTGCTTATGGGGAGATCCTCTGATGTCTTGACTGCAGGGAGAAGTTCTGCTACTAACCCCAGCACTTACCTGTCTCAGGAACATCACTGGTGAGGGAGACATGTCTGCGGCCTGGCTACCAACACCTTGCTGAAGAAGGCTTCGCTGACAACATCCTGACCACCCCACATCCACCACCCCTTTGTCCTGCCCCATGGGTGCTTGCTGGTAGTGTGAATAAGGCATTGTGAAGTTGGTGGGACTCCCGTGGGACTGTCGTGCTTTCAGTGTGCTTGTTTTGCCTGGCAGTGCTGTCATGTGGGTGGAGCATGGGCCAAACAGCCAGAACCTGCAGTGTGCTGATCTCAGCTGGGTCTCTGATCTGCTGCATGGCCTTTGATTTAATCACTCTGTGCCTCAGTTTCCCCATCTGAGCATGGGGAGCAGGATACCTACCTCACAGGGGTGTACTGAGGCCTCGCTCTTGTTGGTGCCGTGCTTTGACAATACAAAGCCTTTTATAAACATTAAACTACAGTTATCTTTCCTGGGCCTGGGGTAGGAACAGAAATCTTCAAAATGTTATCTTTTGGTGCTTTTTTGGGGCTAGAAGACAGGCAATGGTAATTGCAGTAGCGTGCAGGAAGTGTGAAAGATGGTTCAGTTGGAGGGTGGTTTCAGTCTTTGGAGGAGAGTAGCATGGGTTTGATGCAGTTGTTAAACTGAAGAAAGCACTGTGTACCTCAGATGGGATGCCACCTGTCTTCTCCACCTTAAATAAAACTAAGGTCTGCAGGAAAGCCCCTCTCAGTTCATCACAGCTAACAGCGAGCTGCAGTTCTGTTGAATATAAGCGTGGCAGAACCTGACCCTTGACTCTAGGAAATGGGACCAATGGATGAAATCCAAACAGCCTTCAGAGAAGGACTTAAATGCCCCCTAGGAAGGACATTACAGATGCTGTGGATTCAAAAGCTAATCCAGGCTTGTTGGGGTGAGCTGAGTGCAGGGTTGCCTGCGAAAGGAAAGGGCACAGCTTAGCCCTGACATTAGTTTATCAGCGGAGGTCAGTGTGATGGAGCTGAGCAGCAGTGATTATGTTTCAGCTCAGTGCTGGGAGGAATCCAGGCAGCTGGGGAACTGCAGGCCCCATGCTTTGTAGGCTGTAGTGAACTCCCAAGTCTGTACTGCTTTCAGGCAGCCCTGTACACAGCTTTTACAAAGCAGAAGGGCATTTTCAAGATCTCTGTCACTATCATGACAGCCTGCAGGTTGTCTGGGAACAGCCTTTTGGGCAGACTCAGTCGTGCTGTGATCTGCAATGACCTCGAGTACTGTGTGCAGTTTTGGGTGCCACTGTGTAAAAAAGACATTAAGCTATTAGAGGGCACCCAAAGGAGGGCCACGAGGATGGGGAAGGGGCTGGGGGGAAGCCGTGTGAGGAGCGGCTGAGGTCACTTGGTCTGTTCAGCCTGGAGGAGACTGAGGGGAGACCTCATTGTGGCCTTCAGCATCCTCACAAGGGCCAGGTACCGATCTCTTCACTCTCCTGACCAGTGACAGGACCCGAGGGAGGGGCATGAAGCTGAGTTAGAGCAGGTTTAGGTTGAATATCAGGAAAAAGTTTTTCACCCAGATGGTGTTTGGGCACTGGAACAGGCTCCTCAGGGCAGTGGTCACAGCACCAAGCCTGTCCGAGTTCAAGAAGCGTTTGGACAATGCTCTCAGACACGTGGTGTGATTTGGGGTGTCCTGTGCAGGGCCAGGAGTTGGGCTCAGTGATCCTTGTGGGTCCCTTCCAACTCAGCATGTTCTCTGATTCTATACACATGCATTTCCAGCCCCCGTCTCTTGCAGGCTTAGTTTCTGGGATTCTGATAACACCCAGAGCAGCTTTTGAGGATGCAGGAGCTCATCTGTGGGCATCTGTTTGCAAATTGTGGCTTCTTTGCCTGTGTCCTGCTTTTCTGTGAGGAATAGAGTTTCAGAATAAGTCCTGAACCTGGCCCTGAAGCAGGCAGGTAAAGACCCCTCTTTCTTAATGGGGTTCCTGTAGTGGAGATCTATTGCTACATTTCTGAGCAACCACAGGTTATTCTCCTAGGAGATACTATATTAATAGTATATAAAATTTGCTGAAGAAAAATAAACTGTTAAAAGCAGATAGAAAACAACACATTTGTTTAGTCCTTCAGGTGTAGGAAAAGTTCACAACAAATTCCTTGCATTTTGAGTAGTGGTGGGAGAAAAATTTGTTGGTGAGAAGTTCCTGTGGGAATTGCTTGGAGATGAGTTAGAGGTTGTGGAATTTCACACATCCGTTCAGGTGTTTGTGGAATGCTGCAGGTGCGGTGTGTTGAAATGTTATGGTATATTTCTTTGGCTTTCTGAAGAGTTAAAGATTTCTTTACAAATATTGCCCCTATTTGTAATGCTGAGTGTTTAAATCCTTCATGTTATCTGTATTATACTGTATAATTGTGTAAGATACGTATGTTTACAATAAATTCTTTTATTAGCTGTGCTAGGATTGTCTTGACTGTCACTTGTCACTTGAAGTTTCTCCAAATCCACAGATATTTTTGTGCTGTGTGTATTCAGAATGTCATAGTTAGTTCTGGGTAAGAATTGGTAATTGTGGAATTGATCTGATGGAAAAGGTAATTTTTCCCTTTTCTAGTTATTTTAAGAAGCTCCTGGGTTTGGAGGTTGGGGGAAGGGAAGCCAGGAGCTGAGCTCCTCCGGCCTTTCGTCCTCCAGAGCAGCGTGTTTAAATAGCAAGTCACTGCTCTGTGTGGAAGATTGAAAAGCAAGGTGAGTTGAGGGTGGCTGGATGCCAGATGCCCACCCAGCCACTCTCACTCCTTTCAGAATGGGGGAGACAATAAAATGAAAAAGCTTGTGGGTCAGGATAATGCACCACAGAATCACTAAGTCTGCAAAAGACCTCGAAGGTCATCGAGTCCAGCAGTTACCCCAGCACTGCCAGGCCCACCATGAACCCTGTCCACAAGTGCCACATCTACATGTCTTTGAAATCCCACCATGGATCGGGACTCCACCACTTGTCTGGGCACACCAAGGCAGTCTCTGTAGATAAAAACGGGGACGTCATGTACCAGGTACCATCATAGGCAAAACAGGCTCAACTTGGGGAAAATTAGTTGAACCAACTGCCAAATAGAAGCTGGATGGTGAGAGGCAAAGACAAAAAAAAACAACAAAAAAACTGCCTCCCCCCATGACTACTTTTTTCCCTCAGATTGACCTCTTCAGTGCTTCACTGCTGACTGCTGCCTCCTCCCTCCCTCAGGCCAGCGCGCACAGGGGCCAGCCGGCTCCTCCGAGGGCTTCGGCTCCACAGAGCAGCCCCCTCCCCTCACACAGACCCCCCCCACTGCCCCCTCCCCTCACAGAGACCTTCCCTACCGCCCCTTCCCCTCACAGAGACACCCCCCTCTCCTCACAAGAGACCCCCCACGCACTCCCTTTGTCTCCTAAGAGTCTCCCCCCATGGCTTCCCTTTCCCTCAGAGAACCCCCTCAGCTCCCCCTCCCCTCACAGAGACCCCCTCCCAACTGCTCCCTGCCAGCGCTGGGTACCGGCACCTGACACGGACAGAAACAGGAAAAGTAAGCAAAATTTCAAAGTCCTGCGTTCTCCCCACCCAGTGAGGAGGAGCCGTGGGTGTCTGTGAGCAGGCTAATGCGCCCTTGTCTTTGGAAATGCTGCAGAACTCCGTGTTAGTGCTAAACCCCGCAGAAGTACCTCCTGCCCTGGAAGCAAAGACAGCCCCTCCGGGCTGCATGGCTCCAGCAATCCATTTGTGACAAACCAGGTTGGTCCTTAGGATCACACGGTACCACAGTGGCCAAGACAGAGGAAATGGGTATGAGTAAGGTAGACATGATAGGTTTGCATCCAATTGTCCGCCCTCAAAGAAGTTAGAGCAACGCAGAGAGGAATGTGCAGTTTATGAAAGCAGGCAAATCAGTAATGTGCTGCTTGTGAACTTTTCAAGTTCACAAGAAGAACTGTCCTGAGCAATGGAGTATTTCCCGCACCAAAGCTTAACTTGAGCATGTGGCAGTACAAGTATTCACCGCTCCCTGGCACGAAACTCACTCTCAGCATCCCAACAGGCCAGGTGTCAGCAGGATTAAACAAAACAATCCGTTTCAGTGTCACCCTAGAGGTAGTAAATTCTAAAGTTTCAGGTGTATACCCTTCCTTTTAAAGGACATCTCTTTATCTGTCAAATAACCCTTATTTGCAGTGTGATTCATAGTTGAAAATCCTTGAGGGACTTGGACATGGGCCCAGAGCAATTGGGAAGACACTAGTGTGAGAGCAGCACTGGAAGCAATCCTGGCATCGCAACTCCCTGGAGCCTGCAAATTGCATGTAGATTTGGCTTCTTCAGGGGAACTTGGTGTGATACCCTGCAGTTTGGCTAAGACAGGCATTTTTCATACAAAATCAGGTAAGTTGCAGACATTGACGGTCAGTGGCATCACCCTGGGCCTTACAGTGGTAAGTACCTGCTCAGTTTTCCTTCTGTTCATTGCTCGTGTACATGGAGCAGCAGCTTGTGAGCCTCTGGCTTTCTCCTGGCAGTCTTTTGAGGCGTATCTAGAAGAGCTATTGCACTGTCTAGGGGTAGCTGGTTGTACCTTCAGCACTTTTACTGACTGAAATGTTCTTGGGAATAACTGCAGAGCCATGGTCTCTTTTAACATTCAAAGCTATCACCTTTTCCTGTGATCTGTGTGAGATGGCAGAGTGAAACTGAGGTGGAACTTAACAGGGCACACTGTGGGCACTGCTGAAATGGCACCTACATCAGAGTGGATCTAACCTCTGTGCCTTCAACAGGGAATGCAGCAAATTGGTGTCAGTGGTTCACCCCCTTTTCCTCTTCACTATCATGGACTGCTTGCTGAATAGTTTGCTTTCCCTTTGGAAAAGTCTGGGGAAAGCCCTGTAAGGGATTATGGATTCTGCAGAGCAGCAGCTTTGCTGTGGAAAGCAGCTGTGCTTTGGGACAGGCAGCTGGGCCACAGCTTCAGGTGTGCCTTGGAAGCTGTTCTTGCCAGGGAGCTGTGCCTGTGGCTGGACTCCAGGAGTAAGGAATTGACTGCTGATGGCTCTGAATGCACTAGCCCCACACCTTGCTTGGTGTCCAGTGTGTCCTGCTGCCCTGCTTGTGCAGCTGTGACATGGAGAGACAAATTGTACTGCAAGGTTGAATACCCAAGGGTTAAGTTTTACAACAAAAAAAAAATTGGGAGAGAACCAATAGCCAAAATACATTTTAATTAATTAAATTAAATCCAGTCCATTGATAAAATACAAGCTTATTATATTACCAGTTTGTTTAAACCTGGGTCTTTTCTTTAAGAAATACAGTGAACTAAGAAGAGATAATAGACAATTTCCTTTTCTTTTTTTTCCTTGCAGTTAATAAAGTCCAGGATTGAAATGAACTTAAATTGCTTGAACAAAACTGTTAAAAACATTATAAAGAGATTAAACAAGCAGATTGAATTCTTAGAAACATCTAACATGCAAAACTTTTAGCACAGTTTGAACGTTTCAAATGAATTTCCTGAAAAATGAATCTCTTGTAAAATTATTTTGGCAAGCACTGGGATTACTGTAGGTTTCTATGAGTTCAAGGATGAGTGTGGAAAGAGCCATCTCTTGTCCCAGCCAAATGCAGCTTACTGCAGGTGATCCCTATTCTGGTGGTTGTCTCCTGTCCCACTGCAGTGAACAGGGACAGCACCACTCAATTCTCACATAATGCAGTGAGAAGATGCTGTCTGCATGTATTCCAAGTACAATTCACATGCCAACAGTTCAGAATTGTTCTTATGGGAATTACCAGCAATGCATCGTTTTTGCAGAATCCACAAAGTTCATTAAGTTTGCCTTAGACTTCAGCTAGTTGGAAGGTTAAGAAAAAATCCTCCTGTGTTAAAAGCCTGTCTCATTACAGATGAATGAATATCTGATCACTGTTCAAGTCTGAGCATAGTTTCCCTTTGTTCTAGACAACACACGCGTGTTGCAGACACGTAAAGTAGAAGTTTTTTCAATTGTTTTTCCCAAAAGAATTAGTAAAACCATTAAATAAGCAGTAGACTAATTATATTGCATAAGTTATTGAGATAAAAATTGTAAAGTCCTGATGAACAAAGGCTAAAAAAACAGTTTCTTAAAACACGTGTACCTCAGCAAAAGTTAAATGCGCAGCAATCTAAAAAAATCAGCTTCAGAACAATGACACTTGAAATGGCCTATCTTAAAAATGACAGATGGCTTACATTCTACGTTACGTTTTTCTTTAAGAAGAGTTTCTAAGTAACATTCGCTTGTGGTTGTTCCTAGCATTAGCATTACCAATATACAGGCAATAATTTAGGAATTTCAAGGCAATATTTTCCACCTTGCATATGCAAAGAGTTAACATTTATTAAAAGTATAAGCATATCCTTTTCATTAAAGGATCACAAATTGCTTTAGGTAAAACCCATGTACAATATTTACACTCACCCTAACAGCTGTACAAATTACATAAGTATCTTAGATCCTCTGGAGGAGTCTGGTGGGTGCCCGGCTGTATCCACTCACTCCTCTCCAAACCAGCTTGGTGCTTTGCTATCAGGGCTGTCTCCTGGAGTTCAGTCCCCTCTTGCTCCTGCATCAGCTCTCCAGTTTTGGAAATATCCAGCTTTCCAGCCTTAAAGCCCTAAGACACTGCATGTGCCAGATTTATTTTAGAGTTCAATGACACTGGCTTCCTCCAGCTTCTAAAACAACTCTGGAAGTTCAGACCAGCCCCTTGGAAGCTGTGATTTCTGGTGATGCCATTCGAGGTCCTACTTCCAAAACCCCTCAAGAAGCTCAGAAGTCAGCCAGACTACTTCCTGTCTTTCAGTGGCCTACTTAGAGGGTGTTGCTAAAAAAAACTGGTTTAGGTTTTAATTATCCATCCCGCTTGTGATTTTTTTCCCTCCTACCCTGTGTATTTATGCGTAGGGATGTTGCCTGCAATCCTGCCTTTGCTGCCCAAAGTCAATCTCCTAATGTGACGCCAGCTGGCATAGTAATGAACCTGCTCCTGTGAAAAACTGGGTCACTCCTCGCAGTGTGTTTTGCCAGTTCTGAACCAAGTGCTCTGTGGTTTGTTGTGTTAACAGGAAGTGTGTGTGCATATCATTAATCACTGGAGCTGCTTTTGATAACACAGATTCTTTGATCTTAACACCCCTCATGAAAATTGCATAGTGAACATCTTAACAGAAACTCCGTGTTTAAGCTGCCTGGGCGTTAAGGAGGGTCCAGGTTCACACGTTGAGGATCCGTGAGGGTGCCTGGAAAACAGCCGAAGGGTTGGGGGAGAACCTGGTCTTCACCTCTGGGATCTAGTGAGGTAAGGAGGGGAGAGAAACATTAGTGTGACACAGGATACAACTGTCCGGGGAGTCTGAGGGTCTGGAGTGCTGTGAGGATCTACCTCACAGCACTACACAAGCCTTAGCTCTTGGCTGCGCCTCAGCGAGACTGGCCTTGGTGTGCAGGGTGATTCAAGGGCAGGTGTGGTGCTGTGCCAGCAAGGAAGGGCTTAGTTGTAACCCAGGCCTTGGACCTTGAGGTGTGTGGTGTGATGCGGATAACCGTGGCTGGGCAGGCCTTGGCTGCAGCCAGCCTCTGCAAGGGGAAGAGCTGCCTCTTCCCAAAGCCCTGCTGGCAAACACTCTACAACGTCGCAGCAAATTCACCACTGGACTTGTGCTGGACTTAGGTGAGAGGAATTACAGTGGTGTGTGTCTGGTCCTTAACCTTTTGGAGAATGCCATCTAGGCCTCATCAAAACGTTCCATTGCAATGCTTTATGGGGCCACAATCTATGGCTGCTGTGAATAGAAGTGCAGACCTGGAGTACCCAAAGGAGAAAAACTGGTTACTGGCCATGCCAGGCTGTTAAACTGCAAGGACTTGGACAAGAATGTAAACTTCTCAGGACTGGAGGAAAGGCAGAGATAGCAGTGGTTGCTTTCCCTGATGTCTGTGGAATCAGAATTTCAGGCAATATGTAGCTGCTGTGGTTGTACTGAAGCATGAAGGACACCTGGATGCTTCTGTGATCCCTGATGCTGGAAACTCAAAGGATTTGAAATAGGTCTGGCCATAGATATGCATCCAGCCCAGGACCCTGGGTGAATCTGGCCATAAAACATGGGGTAGAAAGCTCTGCTGGGTATGCTGATGGCACCATCCAAGCAGAGAAAGAAGTGCAAAACCACAGGCGAAGAGAGTATAGGGAAATAGGGAAAGCTATCGATCTATGGTTGTTGTTTCATTGTTCTGATTTTTCCATTCCTCAGGGGATGCATCTGACACACTAAGGAACAAGTGAGATGTCACAAACAGCCTGTGCACAGCTCAGTGGCTGGGGAGAACCAGCCACCCTAGTCCTACACATAGGACACAGGGCCTGTGTCAGGGCACAACACAAACCTGATGCCCCCATGTCTGGAAAAAGCCAGGGGCTTCAGCTAAGAGGGAAAGTCCTAAAAGTTCAAGTGTGAACCAGGAAGAGTCTGACCTCTCGTTGAACTGGCGGCTCCTTGGCACCATCTGCATTCCTGACTTACACCTTTCCCATGCAGTCTGTCAGAGAGGCTGAGGTGGTGCCCAGGGGCTCCAGGACGTGGGAGCTTTGCTTGCATGGCCCAGAGTGCAGTGTCCTCAGTAGCATGTGCTTGTGTCTGGGGTTCTAGTCTGCTCTTTCCCTTCCTCGAGGGCTGGGATAGGGACCCTGAGGGGTTTATCTAGGACCCCCTTCTTTGCACCCTATCTGGCAAATTGGAAAACACTGTATTTTGACCCGCCAGGGTCAAAATGCAAAATTAAATTAACAAGGGTCAAAATACAAGGTTTAAGGGTTAAATACAAGATCTGTCCTCGCTGCTGCACCTCAGTAAACAGCCCAGACTATTCAGAGCAAGGAGGAAGTTTTGGTGAGGTTTGCAAATTCTGTTTAGCCTGAGGTCACTGTCCCACTTTCAGCAGAGCTGGATATACCCGTGGTGTGCCTGGTCGCAGCAGTGTGCCAGCAATCCTCTGCGGAGGAGGCACTTGACTGTCTGCTGATTAAACACTTCTTCCTTGTCTGCTCCAAGGCAAAGATTTACTTTGCACATGTGGCCCTGGAGTAGCTGCTATTACCCCTAGCAGCACGGCACACTGCAGCCGGGGAGCTCAGCCCCGGCCCTGGCTCTGCGCTCTGAGCCGCTCAGTGCAGCCTGAGAATGATTTCCGTGGTCGGCTGTGAGGTGCTGTTCTCTTTGGTGGTCTAATGCAAAAAGCAGCTAAACCAGAGCCTTGTCAGTGTGCATCTTCCTTTCTGGTGGGGATGGGGAGTGTGTGGGGCTCTGTCGGGGAAAATGCTGAGTGCAGAATGTTTCCTCACGGGATTTTCAGCAGCACATGTATTTCCCAATAAGAAAATTACCTTTGCTGGTATAGAGAGTTGTAGAAGCTCACAGGAAAATCCCAAGGAAGTCTCGGGGGCCCAGGAGCTGTGCAGCTTGTCTGCTCACCACAGCTATGTCCTCCTTGGCATTCACAGTGGGGGCAGCTTCTGCCCACACCAGCAGAGGGAAGTTTTGTCCTGTCTGGGTAGGTGCTGTTCCTTAGGCAGTGATCTGCCAAGGTTCCGAGGCAAACACCTGTGCCCAGGTGTTAATTGCACCTTACACACAGAGAGGTGATGCCACACACCTTGTACATGAGGTATCCAACTGAGGGAATTCTAATCCTGGAATTTTCTGTAATGCAGTTTAAAATCTTGGTCTTGGGTTGAATTATGATCAGTTACAGTATGACATTGTCTAGCATGCCTTTCTGAAGGCAAGAGATGGCCACATTACCTAATGGGCAGTGATAAAACAGCAGTCAATGAGGACATGGCTTTATCCTACGTGCACCATAGCGATAAAAAATGAGGAGTTCCTGATGTGTACTTTGGGCATTATTCACATAGATTTTAGGATTTTAAAAAACTATTAAATACCTTGAAGTCTGCCTTGTAGCTTGTCTCTTGAACAAAATGGTCTTCTGGGATAATGAAGCCTTGTTTTGTCTTTATAGGCTTGGATGGTTTTGCTCCAGTCCATGGGCGATACTCTTGTCTGAAATGAGATTGTCAAGACAGAAGAATTTGTAAAACACAACATGCTCCCAGGGTACTTCTGCTCAGAGTCATTGCAAAGCCAGAAGACAAGGTGGGATACAATCAGCTCACAAGGTTGAACTTCTCTAGGGCATACTGAGAATTAAAGAAGAACTGAGCCTAGCGGCCTGTCTCTGTCAGCAAGCCCAGACTGAAAGATGCAACAGGGCATAGACTGAGCTAAGTGGCTTCCCTGACTTAACTCTTCTTTTATTCCTACAAAATGTGGTCTCTCCTAGAGGTGCTTGATGCTTCCCTCCTGGTTAAGAAAAAGTCAGAGTGACTTTTTGCATGATAGCCCATTGACCACTTACAATGTAAAACACTGTCTGAGATGTTGGCCACTTACAATGTAAAACACCTTGGTCTGGTGTCTGGCCCTCAGATGTGGAGAGAGCCTGTTGATGTTCCCTTACCTCAGCAGGCTGTGGCTGTCTCAAAAGCAGGCAGGTTTGCCAGTGTGTGCTGTGCTGCACAGCTGTGGCAGCTCAGTCTGAAATGCATCCAGAGGGACACACCATCTCAGCTGCCAGATGCTTACACTGGTGGTTTTCCTTCGGATGGTGGCAAGTGCTTTAAATCTGCATGATGATGTCTGAGAAGGCATTGCTGCTCCAAAAATAAGTCAGCCAAGGGTCATCTGAGAAATGGGTACAGAGACTGCACTGAGAAAGGGGCAGCACGTTTCGAGCACCAAAGAACAGCATGGCAGGGTCTGGCTTAGTTCAGCTGTCAGCTCCCTTCTGCAGCTGTCTCTCTGCTTCTCTTGTCACAAACAGGCCTCACTAATGCCCTCGCCATTGGGACTTTCAGGATGCTGCAGCAGCAGCCAACTGAACTGTCTTGTTGCTCTCAGAGGAAGACAGAACTCTGCTCTGTGTATGTATCTCTGGCAACCAATTCAGGCAGATTCTGTAGCAAAAGGAGAGGTGGCTAACCGAGCTGTGGCAATCTTGTGTTCCTACCCCGGCATAGGTCAATAACCACGTTTTACTATCTGCTTATACACAGGATCAAGGAGTTAAGACTGAGTCTTGAGCCATGCCCAGGCTGGGGAAATAGGCTTGTTTTAATGTCTCAAGCTCAGCTTTGATCACAGCCTTTCTGCTTTTCATTTTTCCCAAGCATGCTATTTGCTATTTTGATAATAGCTGCAAATTCCTCCTTTAAATATCTAATTTAAAGTGCCTAAGTGTAGAGTATTATTTTAGAATGCGTAGTTTGGACTTGATCCTTTTAGTCTATTATGGATAATGCCCTACGGAAGAGCTTCCTGCTGTTGGAAGGCAAAGCCAAGCCCCTGTCAGGGCTGTCTATGTGCATTGCAAATCTTGTTTATAATCAGTTTGTTCTTGCTGTCCTGAGCTGCCACCTTCTGCCTTCTGTGCACCGTGCTGTTCAGGCCTGCTCAGGCAGCAGGTGAGAGCCCACGCAGCTCCCCTGGTGCTGGTGGTGGGGATCCTGCTCCCTTCCTGTAACACCTCAGGATAAGGGAGCACCTTTGCAGAAAGGCGATTTTGGCCAAGCAATGCCCCCGAAAGGCAACCTTCCAGCAGGGAATCTCAGATGTGCACGAATGCAGAGTTAAATCTGAGTTCTGCTCTGCTGCACAGCCAGAGGGAGGACACAGCTACCGGGCAAAATACCAGCAAAATGGTACAAAACCACCAGTTACATCTCAGCAGCTTCTAGGAACTGCAGCCTGCTTCTCCACATAAAGCCCAATTTCCTCCAGAATGCTGGTGGCATTAATTCCTAGCCATTCATCTTCGTGCTGACTGGTCTCCCTGCTGCAATGGAGTGTGTCTCCAGCTTTCAGTGAATGACTGTGCTGCCCGTCTGTGCAGCCAGCTCTGTCTCGCTGCTTTATAGCAGATCATTTGCTGATTTGGCAGGCCCCCAAACACACTCCTTTTGGATCACAAGACCCTCGTTTTGGCTGGAAGTCAAACCATTCTCCTCTCAGCCTGGATAGTCAAAACTATTTTTGAGGCACCTATATGCACTGAGTAAATGCTCCCTACAGAATCAGAAATGTAAGGGCAGATACAGTCATGGCCTGGACCACAGCAGCATTTCTCTGAGCCACAGTGATGGGCTGGGCAAAACAAAAAAAATTAATCTCCTTTTGGGAGCTGGGGTATTTGAAACAAAACAAGAAAGAAATATTATAACCTTTGGTCCAGAAAGTGCAGCTAACCATATTTGCTCTGCCTTTAAGCTTGCAGGACACATGCTCCCAACCACCAGCTGCACAGCCAAGAGTCAGAAGAAACATGAGTCCAAATACCAGTTTGGCAACTTGACTAGAAATCAGTCTTGAGAATCATGAGTGGAGTCAAAAGGCATGATCTGCTCAAAGCCTGGGGAAGAGAAATGACCTGTTTTTAATGTTACTCAGTTACTTGTCAAGTGACAAGGTTAGTGACTGTCTTCCTTCCCCTTTGTACCCTGTGTACTGTGACATCCACCTGCTGGGGATGAACAGGCGAGGCTGTCTGTTGCTGATGGACACAGTCATCTTCATCCTTCCTGCTGCAACTCTCCTCCTCCTCCTCCCCTTGTGCCTAGACAGCAGCAGTTGTCAGGTTACTTTGGGAATGCAAGGACCTCCTGTAGTGGAGGGAAAGTAGCCTCCAGGCCCATAACTCAGTGTCCAGGCTCTCTTTAGCTTCTGTTTTGTCCTCCACTGTTACAATGTACAGGTGAGATTTTTGATCTCTGTGGTGCTTTTAAGTACTAAAGCACTGGGCTTGTAAAAGAGAAAGGCCTCCTGAGTAGCACACAGGCTTAATTTAAAAGAGTAGGGATCAAAAGGGAAGGGCTGCATTTTGTGTAGTGCTGTTTCTTTGCCTGTGACTCACTCTAGGAAGAATTAAGAAGCAGCTTTTTGCATGTGGGTTGCCCCTGTGCTTTGATCGTGTAAATCATTGCTTTGCCAACTGTTTCTTTGCTCTTTCTCAAAATTGGTTAATAGAGCCCGAGGAAAGGCATTTCTTGTGTAGTTGGTGGGGATGTGTCTGGAGGAGAAGGTCTGCATCAGTGCAGGGTGGAGAGGGAGGCTGGTGGCCTGCTGGGACAGTTTAATCCCTGTGGTGATGAGAGATGGGGCAAGTGTGAGCACAACTACTGTATAGGCTAGAAACAAACAAAAAAAAGCCCTGGACTATTAATTACCAGGGTGTTAAGATGAAGCCCAGCTTTGACGAGAGCCATTTCACTGAGCTGGTGGTTGTGCCATCTCCCTCCCCGGGTGAGCAGGACTGCCTGTACCAGGCTGTGGAACTGCCAGGACAGGGGGTCAGGCAGGAGAGATGCCCCCACCATGATTCACCACGTGGCCTTGCAGACTTCATCTGGGAATGATGGAGTTGGGATTGGTCCTTCTGTTCTTTCCAAACACAATGGCTGCTGCTGCTCCAGCCCAAGCTGCTGGATGCTGGGTGCTGGTGATCAGCCTGTGTGCTGCCTCCAGCTCTTCCCCCATTTCATGTGCTCCACTAATGTTTTCTGGTTTGCAGAGAAATCTGTCTGCAAAATCCTTTTTATTTCACTGACCTGTGAAAATCTAGCCTAGAAAGCTTTTTAATTTCACCAAGATGGAGGGCACTTCTGTTAGGCATGGGGAGGCAGATTGTGGGAATCCCAAGTGCTGTTTGCAAGGTTGGGGCTGCTCTTTCCATACAGATTTATCTTCAGCATTGATAGTTGTACACCACCAAAGCCATCACAGCTGTCATTTTAGTGTCTCATCTTTACGTCACAGTTTGCTTCCCATGATTAATTATCAGTGGTGGTTCTGAGCCACTGCATTATATTTCTTATTTAAGAAATGGGGGAAAAGGCTCGTTCTATACAGCTGATCGTAACTCAAAGTTACACTGCCTGACCTAGTCTGTGTTCATCCTTCTGCCCTCTTCCTTCTCATACCCAGCACATCAGTGAGAATTAAACAGCATAATGAACGTTCTCCCAAATTTCCCTTTAGAAGGAAAGTTGTGTGCACAGCTTGGGGTGTCTGTTATTTTCTTTTCCAAGTGCACACTACTTTAGATGTCTGCTAGGGAAGCCAGACTGGTGTGTGAGGGGTTTTGGCAGAAGGTGTGGGGTGTAAAATGTCTCCCTGTTTGCAGCACAGCTCCTCGCAGGCTGCTGTCAGGGCCATGCATCTGGTTTGCCCAGGCAGGGCTGGGCAGAGCTCTCCCAAGGGACAGGCTAAGCACTGTTAGCAAAGGCCTCCGCAGGTCAGGGAGGGTGCTGTGACATCTCCTGGCAAATGGAGGATCGCAAATGTTACAAGCCACGGTCACAGGGAGAGCTCTGCATGGCAGACAACGTCAGGAGCCCTCCTGGAAAACGGAGCCACAAAACTGCTTCTCCTCTGAGCTGTGTCAGACAGGTGGGGTGTGCTTCCAATCCTCGGACACAGGGGCAGATTGTGCCCATTCTCCTACCCAGCCAAAGAGGCCCAGCACGAGGACAGAAATAGGGGAAAGGAAAGGCTGATGGAGGGGAGAAAAAAAGAGGGGTAGAGAAAAGATATAGCAGAGAAACAGAGAGACCAGCACACAGGAATTACAGAGGAGGAAAGCAGAAGCCACCTGGATGTTTCCTGTCTCAGCTCTCACCTGCAGTAAGGTCAGGCAGAAGCTGGAGCTGTTCATAACTCCCAGGAAGGAAGCAACAGCGAAAAACTAGAATGAAAGTGCAAGATAAAAACTCTTAGACTCAAACTGTTGTCTTAGGGTGAATTTTAGGGGCTTGCTTTGCTCACAGGCAGATCCCTAAGGAAGGAGCACCTAAGGTGCTGTGACAGGACAGGCAGTTGCTTCCCTCTTACCAGAACTGTGTGACTGGGGATGTGTGGGTAGGTCTGAGGGTCTTGACTTCTGCCATTAACCCACTTCCCATTCTTTAGCCTAAGACTGAGTAGACTTTGAGTGGAGGAAATTCCTCCTACTTTATGCAAGAGCTTTGAATCTTCCACATTTGTTCTACAGCATACTTTGCACAACAGACACCCTCTCTTGAGCCCCTCTTCCCAGCCCACTGGCTTTCTCCTCACACACCTCCGTGCCCCTCCAAGCCCTCCCTTCCCCAGCCAGGCTATGCAGTGCACAGTGAGTCCCTCTGGATCCATCCCAATGCCTGCGTCAAGCAAGCTGACTTCTTAAAGAGCGTAAAAATCAGGGGCTTCAGTATTAATTTCCCCAAGCAGCGAGATACTTAAGAACGTAAAGATAACTGTAAGCCTTGATTATAAAAGCTTTACTGCTATTATTGAGGATAAGCATGCCTTTAAAGACCTTGCTGGATCAAGGATGGAGCTCCTCATACACAGTACTGTTAACCCTGCCGGCTCAGGTGCGTGCTCTGAGCCCGTACATTGCTGAACACAAGTGCAGGTATTTTCTCTGTTTTCTGCACAGCTGAAATAAGATGCTTTTCAATGTGAAGGAGTCACCACTGTTCACTTTGTTTTTCTGCACAAGCACTGTTTTAAGGCAGGTGAATAGTGCAGACAGCCAAGTAACCCATTCTGTGAGGGCATCCATAGCTATGGGGGAAAGTAGCATTCCCCTTTGTTCTGCAGTATCTCTCCTGAGGGGGGGATGTCTGCTTCATGGTCACAGAACAAGATGTGCTGAGGACTCGTGCAAGAAGGTGGGAATTCAGTTTGCTGAGGTATCTTCCAGCTGCTATTGCCAAAAATCATTAGGCACAACATGCACCCTTCCCCTTAATTTCCCCAGCTCTTTATGAGGTTTCTTTTCATCGCTCTGGGTGAGCAGGAAATCCTCCTGCTCTCAGGACCCTAGTTTGGTCTGCTTCACTGTTGTGCTTCCCAATTGTGCACAAGTTCACGGCTCCCGACTCCCACGCCCGCTCTAAACACCTCTCATGGAAACCCCAGCTGCAGAGATTAGGCTCTGCTGGGGGCCGGTGTTGTGCGTGTGTGCAGAAATTCACAGTCCTCTCCCAGTTCCCCAAGTGCCAATAAAGTAAAGCTGATGGGTGGGGGAAAAAGAGGCAAAACTATTGCTCATAGCTCTGGTGCAACATTTTCACTTACACATCTGAAGTGTTTTCCAAAAGCTGGCAGGTTACTGAAGGGAAAACTGATGTCTGTAGTGACTGAACCTTGAACAGGGTTCTCTTCCCAGCAGTACTGGCCCTGGCAGAGAGATTGTGCCTTCATCCCTATTGTCTTCTAACAAGCTAAGCAGATGACAAAAAGAGAACAGAGCCAGCTGGAGATACCTGCTGACAGCACCAGCTTCTCTTATCCTCTGTTAAAGGAGCTAAGTAAAGCACTTCTCTATTTCTGGAATGTCTGCTAAATGCAATCAAGACCTAGTACTACAATTAATTGTGTGCAAAGCCAGAAGTACACAGAACCTGCAACTTACTGCTGAGGGGAGAAGTCACTTCCATGATGCCAAAGGACAAACCCTTGGGAAGGTGCAGAGGCCACTCAGCACTTTCTTCTGCCTCCTCCAGCATCAGTAAGGTGTAATCTACTGCAACCCTCTGCAGCAGTCCTGGGGATCTTTTCACAGTTGGAGCACATCCCATTTGAGCCTTTCAAGTGCAGCTTGTATCGATCTGCCTTAGCCTGTGTGCCTGAGCTCCCATGATGCAGCCCCACTGGGTCTGACTTTATTCAGACCCTACAGAACTCCAGCCAAAATTCAGGGACTGGAGGGAGACAGAAGCTGCCCAAAGATCTGGGGACACAGTTTGTAGGGCAGGCAGTTGTGCTGCCCTTCCACCTTTTATTCAGAGTTATTATATTAAAAAAATTAAAAATCTTTGCTTCCTATGGGATACAGGTATTCTTCCAACACCCCTTCATCTTTATTCTGGCCATAGAAAGATTCCTCCAGTCTCAGTCACTGATCCCAGAGGTTTATTTTGTTCTGGGAAATGCCAGGTCAGGCTGATCAGCTTCACCACGTACAGACAGTTTTGTGTGCAGCTGAGTCTCCTTCTGAGCTTAAAGCAGAGTGCAGAATGAAGTCTCACAGGAGCATTGCACTGATGCACAAAGGCACATCAAACGGCGCTGAACGTTACAAGGGACTCACCACTGCACTGGGTGCTTCACAGGAACAAACATGATAGGCTGCCATAGAGTCATGCAGTCAAAATTCCTGAATTAAAAACAAACAAACTACAAAACCTAAAAAAACTTCCACCACCTTACAGAGTTAAGCAAGAAAACCACTGTTGCCATTAAGAGCATGGAGTGAACCATGTATCAATGCCAACTTTTCTGCACTGTTCTGTTCAAGACAGTCTTGATTTCTCTTTCACACTAAGCCCAGTCACCCGCTGAGACCTGACACAGTCACAAAGTACAGGTGGAGGCCACTGACCAGCAATGTCCACACTGCAGGAGCCAATCCTGCCAGGAAGGGCCTCATGGTGCGTGCCAGACCCAGCTGTGCACTCAAACGACCCATTTCTTGTGAGTGTGGACACAGCTCCCCGTGCAGAGAACCTGATCCTCAGGGCTGCCCTACCTCCTTGTTGGGCTGACCCACAGGGAAGGGCTGATACTCTTGGAAGCAGAAGAGGGGGAATCTTCCCAGCAAGGCAATGAGAGTGTCTTACAAAAAATGTGTGTTTTCATACTTTTGCTCCTCTCTAACCTACCAGTGCAGTGGTCCCCATCTGCATGCCTCTGTGGGACACTCTCCCTTTCCCCAACACCCCTAAAGCCATCCTGTGGTCCATCAGCCTTCTCCTCAAGACACAGGTGTTCCTAGTAACAGAAATGCCCCTTGCTCTGCCTCTACCACAGGTGATCTGACTTTCCTGCTGCCTTCTCCTCTGTGGCGGGGGTGCAGCCTACAAGAAGTGCGGCAGGTCCCTGTTGCCAGAGCGTAGTGGGGCTCTGCAGGGCCACCAAGGGACAGTCTAATGAACAGGGACGGTCCTTCTGGTCTTTATTGGAGAGGAAGATAGAGAATATCAGTCCTTCATGGATCCAATCAGGATCACAGAGAGAAGCACCGCTGGGACAACGATCCAGAGGTAGGAGGAGGTGGTGTCTGTGGTGGCAGGGCCACCCTGGAGGTCACTGGTGTCAGCCAGCACCACGTGACCCTCGGGACACCCGGGCTGGCACTTCCGGCACATCTCACAGGGGTGGTCTGGGGAGCAGAAGGTGCCATCCTTGCAGGCACACACCCTCTTCCTGACAGCCTGGCAGGGGCTCAGCTCCACCTGATCATCCCTGCAGGTCCTGCAGTAACGGCACCACTGCAAATTGTTTGGATATTCCACGTATTTCCCCTCTTCACAGGGCAAACACTTGCCGGAGCCGTTTTGTTCTTTACACTCTCCTGCAACGCAGGTGCCTGCAGGACGCTTCTGGCAATAGAAGCCCTTGTTTGGGAATGTGGGATAAACATTTGCAGACTGCAATGCTGCCTTCGTAAAATAAGGCAAGAGTAGGGGAGTGAACTGTAATGGGTTTAGTGGAAATGTCCTTGTGGTTGTGAGTGCTCAGCTTACCAAAGGTGGGTGCTGTGATCACCCCTTCCCTGCTGCATGCTGGGGGAGTGGTCCTGGGGCTTTGCCATGACTGAAGCTACCAGTGCCCAGTGAACCTACCCATAAACCCAGCGCCCCAAGTGTAACTGAAAATGAGTGTGAGTAACTGCCAAGTATGTGCTTAGTCTTTCTTTAAGAAAAAAATCAAAATGAAAATAGACTTGTACAGTCTGTGAAGCTATTGTGAACTTTTCTCCTGCTGCTTGATGTGACTCTTGTGTGCTCAGTGGTAACAGGGACTTAAATCTGATGTTGTACCAGGTGATAATCTAAAGAAACCATGGGAATTACTGGAATAAGGCAGAAGTGGTTTGACTTTTATAATTCTGTCTGCATCAGTTGTTTACTGTGCCTTCAAATAGCTTAAAGTTTTTACATGAGAACTTTGTTCTGGTGTGGCTGCCCTGGCTTGTGCCTCAATCCTTGTCCTGCACTGCTCCTTCTTTCATCTGTGAGGAGTTCCCCAACCACCTTGAAGTCTTACTTTTTGTAAAATTTGTTTTGATTTACATGTTGGTATGTTTCCCCAGCCAGTACTTTGTCCTGTGATCTGTAAACTTCTTGTTCTTTGATGACAGTAGTTGAGAGCCCTGTGTATGAACAGAGAAGTCAGAGGGAAGGAAGGTATGAGAAGCGACTCTGAGCATTCAAACAGCTCTAGGAAAGCTGTGGCTCTAATACAGGCTAATGGAGCCTTCCTCTGGGGTCAGGCTGAAGGGGCAGGGGAGGCTTCAACAACAAGGTGGAGTCGGATGTGTTTCTGAAAGGTGAACCTTGCTAGTGTTGTTCTAGGCTGGTTTCTTTGAAGTAATTCCTTGCTTTTGAAAAGTGTTTTGCTCAAAACCAATAATCACTCTGTGATTGTCGTGTGAGATGTGGCAAAGGAGAAAATAGCACATAAATTCAAGCACTGCAGTTATCCTTTCAGAGTCTGCATGTTAACTGCACAGAGAGCAGGGCTCCTGTGCAGGAGGAGTGGGATAAGCAATACTGCTGTGCAGGCTGGTAATCCTGGCCCTCAGTTTGTCTTAAAAGCACTACGGTAAATAATCTAACAAATTGCAGTGATGAAGAGAAATGTCTCCTAGGTACATAATAATAAGTGCCTAAATACTTGGGAATCTGTTAGAATAAAAATAATTACTCTATTAATATACCTCATAGGTATATTAAAACCTGCCAAACATCACTATGAGGGGGTGTGTGGTAACAACATGAAACTGATACAATATTCAACAGCAGAATTGTAGGAGCTGAAATCCCTCTCTTCCCATGGGGGTGTCAATAAGAACAAGAGTTGAATTTAGGTGCATCCCACCTGACTGAAAATAAGCATCTGTAAATGGTCACACTGTTCAGAGGGAAGGGAAGACATCGATAACATAAGTCACTTAATTTTTAAAGGTTCTTTGAGACAAGTGGTTTGTGACAATTTTTTCCATTGCCCATTAGATGACAGAGGGGATATATCACGAAAATGTCTTCTTGTCTGACTAATCTTTTAAGGCTGTAATTTGGCTCGCCTTGAATGTCGCATTCCAGGAGTTTTAAAGGGAAAACGAAGATGGCACTAAGGGATGCGGCTGTTAAGCATGGACGGGACGCGGGCAGCTCCGGCTGTCGGAGGTGCGGTGTCTCCCGGCAGCGGGTGAAGCGCTGATGCGCCAGGGAAGGCATCATGGATCCCACCCCGGCGTGCTCCCACCTCTCCCTGAGCGCGGGGCGGGCAGCGGCGCGCACCGAGGCCGGCTCCGCTGCCCCGGCAGGCAGAGGGGCCGCCGGGGCCGGGCACCCGCCCGGGGCGTAAGCGGCGTTTTTAAGAACCGCACTTACAAAAGCAAAGGCGGCGTCGGCGAGAGGCTGAGCCGGCCGGCGAGGCGGCAGCCCCCGTACCCCTCCCCTCGGTGGCGGCTCCCCCGCACCGCGGCCGCCCGCCGGCATCCCCGCCCCGCGCTGCGGAGGAGCGTCCCCTGCCCCCGGCAGGAGCAACCCCAGTTCGGGGCGGAGCGGGGCGGTCGCCGGGCCCAGTTACCTGTAGGAGGTGGTGTGGCCGCCGTCCGCCTGCGAGCGCGGCCGAAGCTGCTCGGGGCCGTCGACCGCCGGTCTCCCACCGCCGCCGGGCAGGGCGCAGGCGGCGCGTCCCGGGGCGGGCTGGGGGGCGGCCCCGTCCCTCCCGCCGCCGCCGCTACTGGCGCTGACCCAGGGGAAGGCGTCCCTCCTCGGGAGGGGCCACGCTCTGAAGTCCCGCCGGTACTGGGTCTCCGCCGCGAAGGGCTCTCCGGCGGCGGCCGCCCGGCCCTTCCTGCGGCTGCTCGGCTTCCCGGCGGCTGCG